>JAVFBW010094232.1:0-16726 GCA_034783835.1 Mopalia ciliata
TGATCTTTTGGCTTGATGTTCATTGACCTTCAGCACCATTTTATTATAACCGGAAACGAGCTTACCTCCATGACTTACGTTCAGCCCGCTTAGTCATGAACCCAGTGCCATTTTGAATATGACAATGTAGTGATATTCGCATGGGCGAGAACTGGAAGTAGAATTGGGAGTTTGAAAACGTTCTTCAATGTTATTATAGAATTGATTGGTTAGTTACAGCATATTCACAATACCCGCTTACTTTTTGTAGCTTTTATGAAGGAATAATTTTGAAAGCAACTTTTTCCTTTAATTGTTGTTGATTTTTGGGGGGATATGATTATCTTAGTTTCGACACCTTTAGGTTCAGAAATCTGCATATATTGATTTTTTGAGGGGGATCTAACCCAAGTGTCACCAGGCCTTGTTAGCGGATGCTGGACACCAGCACCATTCAGTTAGCTCCTTTATCAACATGTCTTTAGAAAAGTTCTTCTGCATTCAACTCGGCTATGGCTGTGCTATGTCAAATATCGCAAATACATTAATTACATTTACATAAATAATATGATAAATAATGATTTGTTTATGGTTTCCGTAAAATTAACAATGAAAATAATTCCCTTGTGAATTATTTTGCAGATGCAGTTCTGGGCTTTTGTTGGTACCTGATTATTCTGTACACACAATTGTTCAATAAAACACACAACTCTGTTTAGGACTATATTTATCTTACTTTTTTTAACAGAAAATATTTTGTTGAAATTCAAAGGATAATTTCTATGTTATATTATTAAAATCGGGAATTTAAACGTTGGTGGAGAATGAATGTAGACGGTAGATACAGTTGTGAAACAGTATTGTATTAGTTAAACTCATTTTGTTTCATTTTCCTTTTGTAGAGGAGAAGATGCACTTAAAGAATACACTGAAGTGAAAACGGTAAGTATCTATCAAAAGTGGAAAAGAATTAAGTTGGTGGGATTGCCATATAAAATGATATCTCTTCCTGTGATACCAGATGCGAATTCTCAACGGTTTTTTTTATATACTTTCTATGGATTTTCCTTCAGGTTATTTCATCTAAAAAAGAAGAAAAATATTCAATAAAATTAAAAAACAAACATAAACCGCAATTCTTCCTGGCTTAAAAAAAAAGAAATGGATTCAAATGTCAGTCATTTGAACCAAGTCAAATGGTTTAAATGTTTTGTTCAAAGTAATTGAATAGAATCTAGTCACATATTTAAAATCAAGAATGTTGCACACAGTAGAATTGTCATTCCCTGAGATAAACGTTGTTGTAACTTGTTGTTTTCAGATTACCATGAGATTAGCCACAAAGTCTTCGTGACCATCTTCTGGTTTGAATGCCCTTGGATCTCTTACAGAGAGGCTTTGAAAACTCTTTATGAAGATTATATAAAACATATGAGTTTTTATAAAGTTCATTGTTTTCTTTTTTAATTTTGGCTAACTTTACCCAGTTATTTTGTTTTGTTATTCTCTGTTGACATTGTTATCACCATTGTATAATTCAATATTATCTGGAAAACATATTACAAAAAAAATTAAACTACCAATTGTCTTGTCTAACTTTGTTCTGCTGCCAGCCCAATGGGTTAAGACAATCACTCTCCATGCCACTGGCAACCTAATGATACGCGCTTCAGGTTATGTCCGGTAAAATTTTACTATAGTATTTGTAAAACGTTGTTTTGTTTTGATAGCCTTGTTTACAATATATTTCTTGTCTAATGATTATATGGAATCAATATCTGACCCAATTTTGACGGTGTATATTCACCTTGTTGTGCACGTTATGTCAAATCTCGTGAAATCACATGGAATTTCTTAAATATTTGCCCATTTCCAGAAGAATACAAGCTGAAGAAAACGCCTTTGCTTCTTGAAACAGTTGTAGTCAAAATATAAAAGAATTGCTTTATTGTACCGATCTGTATATTCTTAAGTACAGACACACTAAATATATTCTGAAACAAAAAGTTATACCGCCGTTAAATTCTATAAAAGAAGAATACAAGCTGAAGAAAACGCCTTTGCTTCTTGAAACAGTTGTAGTCAAAAATAAAAGAATTGCTTTATTGTATCGATCTGTATATTCTTAAGTACAGACACACTAAATATATTCTGAAACAAAAAGTTATAGGGCCGTTTAATTCTAAACTGATCCTCTTGTGTCCCGATCTGTAATTGGTGCAGACTTTACACGTTTTCTGACATCGCCTCAAAGTGATCTTTTGGCTTGATGTTCATTGACCTTCAGCACCATTTTATTATAACCGGAAACGAGCTTACCTCCATGACTTATGTTCAGCCCGCTTAGTCATGAACCCAGTGCCATTTTGAATATGACAATGTAGTGATATTCGCTAAAACAGCGTAAATAGTGAGGTCGTAGCAAGGCAAATTACAACTGTATAAATAAACCGGGACTATGCTTAGATTTCCTTTAGCTGTACATCAAGCCAATTTCCCTGTAAAGAAACCAGTCACCCAAACCAAGCAAACACAGTTGACCTACATAACACATTTTCAAATTGTTATGAACCTGCGAAGTAAAGCCCCTTGTCACTTCCTGGCAAGACAGCAATGGTGTGGGTAAAAGGGCTGTGTACAATGTGAAGTGGACAATCCGTCGTCATATAAATGAAATACCCTTGAGTACGACGTTAAACACCAATTAAACAAACAACCAAACTTAAGTGATGGTTAAATTATTATAACGAAATAAAGCCATTTCTATTTAAGCCAATAGATCTTGTACCAGAAAGTCATCTAACCGTTCTGTAGGGTTGTAACCTTCATTCTGTCTTGGTTCTTGCAAAATAATGTCCAACACATGGATTTCATGAATGTTGACAAACAGGTGAATTTATTCAACGATTGGCTGGTTGCGTTATTGACTTATTACCCATATTGGGATTGATGCATGAATTCGCGTGTTTCTTTAAAGAGAAACGGTCAGTCAAAATATGGTGTTTTTATGTTATGTCGAATCACATATTTCTCAACTGGAAGAAATTTGTACAGACCACACAGTTCTACACGATTTGTACAATGGGTGGCAATGGTTGGATTTGGAGGTTATATTTTTATGCGGATTTTCCCCCACTTCAGTGTAATATAGATAACTTCAGTCCTGTTCTAGCATCTTAATTATCTTGAAATATGGTTACATTGATGACTTGATTAGTATCCTCCTCAATTGAGAAAGTGACACATTGGGGGTATTCAATGCTAATTTTTTTACTGAGTAACACCAGAAATATGCAACTGCGATATAGAAAAGCTAACCGGCATTGGTGACCGAGCCCCCTGCTATAAGGTGTCATGTGGTGTAGCACACAAGAAAATTCATAAGAACGCAACTTTAAAACTGATGCATTATGGGAAACTTCTGTCGTTCCTCGATCATAATGTCGCTGACTAAACGAAACGCATAAAACCCAGTGCAATTTATGGCCATAAACAGCAACTAAATTGACAAATATTAAGCCTGTCGTCCGAACGAAAACAATTGCTCGACGCAGTGGCTGATCAGGTACGAAATTACCCAGAGTTCCTCACAGCTAAAATGACACTTATCTGAAATGTAACGTCACCGTTTCTTGCTGGTCTACAATGCAGCGGACATTACTATACGGCAGTTATACATATTTCTAGTTCATAGACTTCTAAGTAACACTAAACTAAAACTTAACCCTAAGCCTCACCGGAAAACTGTATCTTAACTTAAACCTAACCCTAAGCCTCATCGGAATAGGTATCTTACCTAAAACTTAACCCTAAGCCTCATCGGAACACTGTGTCTTAACTTAAAGACTTTCAGGCTTTGCTGGACCCTTGGGCACAAAGTGGACAAACATTTTGGGGTCACTTTTACTCAAAGTTCAACACTCAAAGTTTAGTTTAAAACTTCGAAATTCTTCTTACAAATAGTAAACCATTGGTCTTCAGAAGGAAGAGCGACTCCTTTCGACTGAATATTTCAGATTGATTATGTAATCGTCTGACTTTGACTTAAAGTCCTTATGCATTTGAACTCTATTGTTCAACACACATGTTTGAATTATAACCGCAGCTCGAATACCTATTATTACTTAAGTATCCAAGACACTCAGATAAAAAAACAAGTTGTGCCCATTGGCTATTTGATAAGATAATTCTTAGATACTAACAGTTATTTGTTTTACACGTATATGGGTTTTATTTCCTGCGTGGTGCAATTTCTGGACAGGTTTCGATCTGCACAATTGTCTGAAGTAGAATCTGATCGAATTCAGAAAGTGTTATCCAAATTACTGTTAATATTTCAATTTTAAACAAATTCATTTTTTACTGTTCTGAAAACCAACACCCGCCTCTGATTTTAAGAAAAATTACAAGGTCTTACCTGAATACTGGGGCCTACCATTGCTGCGAAGAAACTGAGAAAAATATCAGAATTAAAGTTTCGCAGTTTTCCCCTCGGCGCTTCTGGAGCTTGCAAGGTCTTCTTTTTATACACTAGTTAACACCCACAGACCTAAAATCCCAGCTGTAAATCCAATAGTTTGGAGTTATTGAGCGAAGAACTAACCATGAGCACAAAAGCTGGTTTATCTAACGTCCTCATCACGAAACACAATAAATTCATGTGATCCACTTTGAGTGGGGTGACATGCCTTGCATTTTTAATCATGTTGATAATAATGTCAAAGGCAATCTGAATAGTAGTAAACAAAAATATTAAATACGTGTTTTGTGTAAGAAATTAAAAAAAACCCACTAATATTTAGGACAATTCAAAAAGAAAAAAAAATCCGAAATGTTGCACTGCAAGTTTTCTAGCCACCCATAAAGTCATATGTTATGTTGAATATATCAACTTCCAAATGTCTTTGAAGAAGATCAGGGTATTACGTGACGTTCCATCGGCGGTGGTTTCCATTCCTGTCTGTGGAAATACTGTAAGATGATTGTTTAAAATTCCGCTCCGAATGCTTTTGACAATCAAACTGTTGTGCTATGTGAACGTTAAGAAAAATGTGAAGGCCGATTACTAACTAACAAATTTGTCAAAAGCTGGAGTGAATAAAATTCTTCTCAGCTAGAATAATTACTTTATTCATTTATTACATTTATTACAACATAAGCTCGACGAAAAGAAAGGATAAAGAAATGAAAGTTATTCCAAACTGTCAGTTACAACATAACGATGAAAGTAAGATTTTAAGAGAATAAACTACAACCAATGCTAGATTACAAACGTACCATAGCCAGAAAAGCCGTATGCTCAAGGGGGTTTCTACTACAGTTGTATATGACGGCGGCGCTTTCAAATAGCAAATAACAATTGTTTCCCTGGTAACAATTTCTCATGCCACCTTGAAATCGATTTATCTATGTATTCACTTGGTGGAGAAATTCGACTCAATTGGGAGGCAGGTGAACAAATATGGTCTTTTCTTCCCTGTAAGATAAACAGGATTAAATCCTAACTAAATCATTGACCATCGATACTGTGGAAGAAAAATTCCCTTTAGAGCTTCCGTTGGTTCAGTGTATAGAAAAATAAACAAGAAAGAAGACAAAACAATCAAACGATAAAAAGGGCAGCTGAAATAATGAAATCGAACGGGTATATATACTTATATATATATATTATACTTCATATGAATGTTTAAGTAGACGAGAAAGAAGTATTGCTAATTTATAGAACTATGTGGCGTGCTAAAAACAATCTCTGCTTACAACTGCAAAAATTCCTCATCTATATCGTCTGAATATGACAAATGCTTCGATCTGCTCAGTACCCAGTATCATTATCACATAGATAAAATAACCCAGTCATGATAAAACAACTATTAATTAAGGTCTTGTTGGGCCCCTTGGGCTCACAATGAAACAATTTGTGTTTCGTTGAGATTAAAAGTCTGGTATTCAAACTATATTTTGGTGAAAAGAAAAAAATCGAAATTCTTATCACAAACAATTAAATAATTCTTTTCCCATGACCATATATTCAAGTCGCAAAATTTGCATTGCCTATTTCTGGCAGAAACTTCAAATTTGTACCATTGTACAATGCGATGTAGTAAAGTTCATCTTTGATTTTTTAAAATGTTTTCTGTAAGTTTTATTTTACATTTTTATAAGCCCTTCCAATGTGGGATAAATAAAAAAAAATCACTGTGATAGTTCTGATAAAAGGTGTTTTTAAAAAAGAGGCACCCGTTACTAATTAAAGGACTATTCTATGCGGTCAATGGATTGATTGAGTCTTGTCTTTATTGCACTTCGAGAATAAACCATGAAAAATGCAGTCTATTTTTTCTGTTGACATTTACTCATTTTATAATATTTTTAGAAATAATTAGTGGCATCTCACTACATTGACATATATGTAATCCTGAGTATCACGCTTTCCAAAAATATGTACATATAAGGTGTCCAGCAAGTCCGTAGGAAACAAATACCACCGGATTACGAAGAGCCTATCGCTTTAAACTGAATTCTTGTGAGTTCGAGTTTTTGGCCGCAGATATGCACATTGGGTTGGCATTTTAATTTGCAACTCGATATTGAATAACTGGACAATTGTAAATAAACATGTGTCTCGGCCATTTTGCGTACTGTAAATAATATCGGGCGATGAGTGGATTATTTTTGATGGGATGTAACTCGCATGGATTTTCTTTCACCAGATGACTGAGTTACCCTATTGTTTATTGTTTATGTGTGAAGGCTATTCTTGTGTTGATATGATGACGTCATTTGAGCTACATTATTAATACATTTCTTACAGAGGACAAAATTTGTCTTATTTGCAACAAGTCATACAAAAGAAAGGAGCGGTATTTTATTGAAATGAAACGAGCCTGATTGGCGCATTGAACGATCTTGAAACTGCTTAATAAAGAAATGTCTTTACTATTAATATTAAGTTTTGAATCCGCAGAAGCATGCTGGTTTCTCAATGGTTAATTATACTATATCTCAGGCCTAATCTAGACAGAGAAACACAGACTATCGGCTTGGCACATCGTGAAATTGAGAAAATATCAAACTCGCGATGGTCACTATCGGATTTACATTTGTTTGTATGGACTTCAGGGTATTTCACTTATCTGACGTCAGGTTGTGTCCTAATGATCATTTGCCTTTCCGTTATATTGAAGGAGTTTTACAAGGCAACGTTATCAGGGCAGACAGAGTAACAGCGATCAAGTATGTGATTATTAATTCACCCATAACCTGTCCTAGTGAAAGATCTTAACCCTTTCATGCATTGAAATGATTTTCATATCAGATTTTAGCACCAATTGGTTTTTCTGATTGATTTGGGACGTATAAAAGGAAAATCGTCGAAATTTGAAAATCGACTACATATGGTTACTAGAATAGCCTTTATGGGTTTGGAAGTGATGGGTGCCCAGTTTAGAATTTTTGTGGGGGTAAAGTTTGGTTACTATGGTTACCCGTATGCACGAAAGGGTTAAGCCAGATGGACGATAGGATGGGCTTTAAAGGACTTAAGGCTTAGCCGTGATTATATGGACGATAGGGTGGGCTTTATACGACTGCAGGTTAGGTTAAGCTTATATGGACGATAAGGTGGTTTCTATAGGACTTCAGAGTAGGTTAAGCCTGTATGGACGATGGGGTGGGCTCTATATGACTTCAGGGTAAGTCGTGACTTTATGGACGATAGGGTGGGCGCAAAAGGATTTCAGGGTAAATTGAGGCTGTTTTGGCGATAGGGTGGGCTCTAGGGCTGTAGGGTGATTAGGCCTGTATGAACGATAGGGTGTTTTGCTAAGTTTAGAAGTAGGGGGGCCCGAAGCGGGAGTGGCAGTCGACTATCCGAGCCAACTTTGTGCAATTCCTGGCCGAAATGTATGGAAAAAAACTGTCCCAATAAAAAAAAAAATTCCCGCCGTTAGGTGTACACTTAATCATGACCATCAGGGTAATACAATGTACAAAAATAATAAATATTTCATATTAATTGCATATGCATGTGTGGTTTAATTCGAATCTGAATCTTTCTGCTTTTCTGAGAAAAAAATCTGTTTCAAAAATAACATTTCTGACATAAATGACCGTACCTATCTTATAATATATTAATATATCGCTGCCTTGAGTGTCACACCTTGTTTTATAAAGATTTAAACTATTTGCGCATTGACGAACAACTGTGAATAAATACAGGCTTTTTGAATTTGTCACTTATTATAACATACATAAAACTTATATGCCGATCGAGGTGTGTTTGTTTGTTTGATTCGTGTTTCACGTCTTCCGACAGTATTCGGCTTATAGTTATATGACGACGGATTCTCCACTTCTTACTCTGCATTTCTTAATATGGTCGGAAAACCAGGGGAAAACCTCGGGAAAAAACATCCCCGCGATAGCGAGTCCCCTCGTGTGATTTCCTCATATACCTTAGCAGGTTGCAGCTCACGGTCGCCATTGAAATTATGTTTTGTGTAAGCAGAGGATGCCTAGTGAAACGGGTCCCAGGGGTCTGTGAGTGTAATCAATGTGGCGGAGTGATCTAGAGTTAACATTCTCTAATGTGCCCTATGCGTCTGGTGCGCACAAGCCTCTCATCTCTGAGGTCGCGGGTTCGCTTTCCCCAGGCCGTATATGTTTTCTAGGTAATATCCAGTTGCCTTTTCCTAATACTGCTTCAAATATTCCAGAATGGAGTGGGTTTAAAAAACTCACGAGTAAAAGAGCAACGAAAGATTTTTTATACAGAACATGCACAACATGCTACGCCACCCTTTGTCAGCTTGGGCTTCTCGCTCACCTCATGTTTTAGATGAAGATTTCTGTGTATCTAATAGCCTCTAGTATCTCATCATACAATGTAGCCTTGGGGATACAGAGTTAGAGTTCACATAGCTGTGGGATTTCAAGAATTTTCACTTACTGGCTATACTTGGTTCAATTAGCGCCGTCCCATAAATTGCCATAATATTTGATATACTGCACTTCTTGGCACATTTTATATGCCAAACGAAGCTTGAAATCGCGGCTTGACTTTGTTAAAAATACGGGAATACGGTACAGGTATCTGTTGCTAACCCGCCATTTTGTTCACTTCCACCCTGTATGCTCTAGACTTAGAAGTTTAGTGGAAGGTCTTGTGGCTTCCATTTTTTGGCATGTTGACCTAATTAAAGGTATATAATTTATTCAATCGGGATATTAAACCTGTATTTAGCCGTTGCGTTTAGTTTATCTGAAGACTTAAGCCCTTTGAAGAATTTGATCCTTTAACCTCAGTAGCTTCTCACATGCTATAATTTTGTGCTTTCTTTCATTGATGATCATTGTTAGTTAAGCCCATAAGTCATATACTCAGTATTAACTTGGTTATGTCATTGCCTTGATAATGGAGATAGTTATCTAAAATGGTATGTGTTGGTATTCAGTAAGCTGCCCAGTCTATTCGGGACAAATACAGAATCGAATGGAGCGTGCCCCAAGCACTGAAACACCTACAGTTTAATCGACCATTAACAGTGAGTCAACCATAGGCTCAAATATATGTTGGGCATGGTATAAAATGTTTATGCTTCGTTTATTAAAGGACAACAACGTTCGTTGAGACCCTGTTCATGGCCGGGTGTAAACAGAAAAACAGCTTCTCTCTTTGTGTCGATATTTAACAACAGACGAACCCTTTTAGCACGTTAACGTTATCTGATCGTCTTACACCTTTAACGTGGCAATATTCGCTCCATATGCAATTCAATAGCTTCTGCAACAGTGGTAGCATTAGAAAAACTTATCCTTGAACCAATCAGTAACGCTCGTGCTGATTTTCGATCGGAAGTATGATATGCCTTGTAAATTATTCTCTTGTATTGTGAAAACATTGTTGACATTGTAGTTCTGTTTCGCCGAAAATGTAGGCTCGGAACAGAATTGTTACACAGTTAAAAACAGACCATTCCAAATTTAACATTTCTTGATTCTCCTTGTCTCGGCCATGTGACAGCGACAACTGAACGACGTCAACCAGACACGCGCTCTTATACACGGAAATATATGTTTTAGTTGTGTCTTACAGTTATCACCAATGCAGTCTCACGCTTTATTGACGGTACAGCTACCCCCTCTCAGCGTTGATAGTATATGAAAAGGGGAATTCCAAAGTCACGCGACGAATTTCATTCTGTTGATTGATAGATTTGTTTTGATGGCCTAGTGTCAAAGTTATCGAATCGCCTCAGATTCGATCAGATTTAGTGGATTATACCACGGTAGAAGATAAGAGTTGCCTAATAGACTCTTTTTATGAGCAACCGTATGTTGGCCATAACTAAAAACATGACTTTTAGTTACCCGCTTCATTGATATGAAATGCGATTTTTTTTGTAACAAGAGGTGGACTGTTTGTATAAACTTTATGTGGCTTGTATGCTTGACAACAGGGCATTCGAAAGACAATATCGCTGAAATAAAATAAACAGGTTTGTGTGGAAAAGCCCCGTTTGAAGTACATTTTGGTCTGGCCTATTTACTTTCAGGACATGCGTTATCTGAAGTGGGCTGGACATAGTGGGTTATGACTAAATCTTGATCACTTTATAAATACAAACAAAAACGATTTTGAGAATAACTAGTGTTATTTTACTATCAGATTTTATTAAGCCAGTCGACCATTCAAAACATAAGAGTCGAAATCTTAACTAAATCTAGAATGGTTTGATAGCTATATTAGAATGTACTTTACCGTATTTACATATTTATTTGTTCAATATATCGTTCGATAAATGCAAACGTTAACATATGCGCATTCTGGTTTACTTTCATTGCTTTGCTTCCGGCGGTGTGGAGCCTATGGTATAGGCCGTGCGAATCGCACTGGTCGGGACGCCTAGCACCGTCTGACAATTGACACACGAGTTTCTTATTAGGAGAGAACAATAGTGACTACTGACTAGACTTTATTTCCTCCCACGAGACTATACTTTGATTGGTTACGCTACAGCCTTTGAGATGTATTAACCAATACGTAATTAGCAATGTTATATGTAATGATTAATGTAATGTTGTTTTATTCACCCTACGATAGTCGGACCACTTTAGAGACGATATAGCGTACGTGTCTTCTTGGTACGTTTTCCTCTTGATTCTCTACCGTATTTCAGTAAGACAGGGTAAGAGATGGACAATCAAAGAAAACATGGATTCAGTCTGTAATGCTTACTGATCTTTTTGAGGAAGCCGAAACCACTGGTGATTTACGACATATTGCCCTCCTATAGCTCAGGGAGATCCAGGGCCAATGAAAACCCCTCAACCGCCTTCTCAAATGGGTAACGAAGACAGTAGGCTACTATGTGAGAGTGGAAGTCACCTAATTCCTGCTAGCTCTGGTTTACCATGCCCATCATCTACACGATATTTGCTTTGTCGTATCGCTTAGTGCATAACATTTTTGGGATGTCTATATAACTATTCTCAGAACAGAATCCCTTAAGGCGAGAGAATTGTAAGAACGTTTTTCGTTTGTATAGAAAAAAAAAAAACAATCACCCAACAGTAAATTGTTTTATTTCACAATTCCGGTTAGATGGGAAGTTTATTTGCTAACATCCGTTAAGAACGTGGACGAATCCTGCGGCATTTCTTAACTAAATGTCAGGCAGAACTGGGAAGGCTTCCAACTATTTCTGACATTAAAGGGTCAAAGCTTTCTTCCTTTCATTGAGACTTTGACTCTTCAGGTACCAACGAACCTTCCTGTGTCGTTACGTGTCGAGCAGAAAATTACGTGTATAAGATGTGAGGTAGTAAAACCTGGGATAAAGTATACAGTATCCCAGGTAAAACAAAGAAAATTAAAAAAAACAAACAGATTAAAATTAAAGAAAATTACGCCGTGAGCAGTTTGTTAGAACCGGTGTGTTTATCATTATATTACGTCATTTGATTAAAACCTTCGATGTACAGTGCATAAGGCTTTCGAGTCTCTAATATAAACTGTTTTACTACCTACATCCAGAAATTGAGCCTTGGAAACACTCAGGCCTTCCTGCTCTGCGCCAGGAGTTAACAAGCATTATCTATAATTAGTTTGACGTGATCATGCATGAATGACGAGACCTGCGAATCAATAGTTTCATCGAAACTATTCACGATTTGTTACAAAAGGTATAAAACAGTGTTTTATCCCAAAAGTGGTCACTCCTGGCTTTGAATGGGACATTAAGCCTACGTCTAGATCATCTCTGCAATGTGTAAATAAAAATAGTTGTGCATGTTCGACTTTCAACAACCTGTTGCAACTGATTAAAATAATTACTTCTTAGTAACCCTTAACTACATAACCGATATTTAGTTTAAGCCTATATACACCAGTCAATCAATTGATCATTTTGTCGAACACGGGCGCCTTGGTACGTTAATATATTAAACGCAGGACTGTCATTTGATCCAAACTTGGACGCCAATAGATTTCTTATGAGATCCCCTGTGATGCAGATTAACTGGTTGCATACAATCTCTGATCGGTGCACTAGATTATAATTGTTTGATTCGGTTTTAACGTCCTACTCAAGGATATTTCACGGGGCAGGGTGTCCACTTGAGACTATTTTTGCTTAAAAACGGCAGAAAACAGGAAAGAAACAGTTCAATTGACTGCAGCAGTCACATCGTTTGACGAACTCATATACCTGATGGTCGACAGGCAGATTCGAACCCGTGGACGGTACATCTAAGTAGGATTAGTAAGCTGACACTGCAACAATAATGCATGGCTGTAGGCACCGTAGATTGTGTAATAAAACTGTCATTTTTCATCAGCCATATACAATTTTTGTCTTTCCCCGAGTATTACCAGAACAAGGTTTACCTAATGTCTAATTTCTAATCATCCGTTTCTTATCCAAATGATCATATAGACTGAATGCTGTTTTTCTGACAGCCAGCAAAACAACCGAGGCCTTAGACGCCCCAAACGGATATGATATAATTGATTTCCATGTCAGTGACCCTGTTCTGTCAATCCTCGAAAAAAAAGCTAGCTTTTCTCAGTGGCTGTAATGCCTGCATTTGTATAAAGCTACACGTGGTACTAGTGCTCAGGTATAGTTAGTTTTATCGCAATGCAGGGAATATGGGGTTTTCCAGTTATGACTTACGACAACAAAGTGACATCCATTTGCGAAATAAGTGGTCGTAACGTCATTACTCAAAACCTCCGCATTAAAGCAACAAAAAAAACAGGGGCCAGCTGATCAGAAGATTAAATCGCTAACAGCTGACTAGAGATGGATCTATAATGTGACGTGACCTCATTTAAAAGCGGATTAATATAGCCCTTCCATCTACCAGGTTGTTTCCTCCAACCACCCGCAACAGGAGAAATCACATTTGACAGATAAAATGAGTTTTTTTTAGTTCTAAGCTCCATTATTATGGAGTTATTTCACTTATTTATGGTGGTGTCACTATTGGTGTTGAGAAAAAAATCAGACGGATGTAAAGGTTTTTTTAACGAATCAAGCACTTGTGAATGACGCTGTGCTCAAGGGTGTTTCACTTTTATAACGATCGTGTATTCCAACAATAAATGACACCAGTACAAATAAAATGTGTATGTTTGTTTGTATGATTAGGTTTTAACATCGTACTCAAGGGTGTTTCACTAATATGACGATGGACTGTCCACCTTACACTCTTTCTGGACTACTCACTGCGGAAAACCAGGTGGAAACCTTGTGTAAAACCACCCCCTCCAGCAGCGATTAGTAAGCGCAGAACTGCGCATTCACAGATGTGCAGCATTGCTGAACTGCAGACAAACTGCCAGATGGCCGAAAAACTTGAAATTATCAAACATTTGGTCATACTCAAGGGTAACTCACTAATAAATATGTAAATGGTGAAATCAAAACTGAGAGAAGTTTCACTGTAATAACCGTCCTTTGAGCTCATCAGCTGTCAGAAATCTACCCATTCAGTATCATGTCTAAGTGTTCAAAGGCACGAACTGTTTATCTCACCTTTCATTAATCGTTAATCACGATTACCTCACAAAATAAAGACAAAGACAATAACTGTACATTTGAGGGAGTGACCAACTCATTTATTCCGGCAAGAGTACTGAAACAATACAATATAAAACATAAAATAAGCACATAGAAAATACTAACAATAGTTTGAAAATATGAAATAGTTAACACTTAAAATATTAAGTTAAGACAATCACAGCAAAGCTAATAATAAATTATCTTTTTCAATACGAATCCCCAACAAAAGAGAAAGCCTTTAAATAATTTATAGCTGGATACCCAGGACTTAGAATAAGCTACATGAAAACAAAACAAAAGCAAACCAGTTAAACTATTATCGGCAGTACAAATATTTGATAGTTCAGTATTAATACTGGCTGGCAATGCATAAACAATGTGTGTGCATGTATCCATAGGTGTGCACATAGCGTAAGGTGTGCGCATGATGTGTATTTGTGGAAAGGAAGGAGAGGGGGAAGAGGAGGAGGATGTCAACAGTAATATCATCATTTTACCTCAATGCATCATCTAAGAGAATGCATTCATCCGCATGCCCCGCTCCCCCAAACGACACCAAGTTGATGCTAGCAACACCAGCTTGGGAAGTTACTGATGGCTTTCAACCCCAAATCCAGCTTTAAACATGTAGGTGTTTTGTTCTTATACTTTTGTCTCCTGTGCTGAGTAATGACTCTCTGACTATGCTTGTAACCTATCTGGGGAATAGAGATTAAATTTTGGCATGTCAAATTAAGGATGGAGGAGAGGGGGGCATCTGTAATGCACAAAGCCACAAATATATGTCAAAGCGTTTTAGTTTTTTAAATTAAATAACACAGATTGAAAACTTTCAAATAAAAGCCTTATATTAGTATTAACAATTCATTTAAAAATGAAATGTACAAAAGTCCTCCTTTAACCCAAGTATTAGTTAATAAGTGTTTAGAAAAGGACTTCCCTTTATAGCTCAACACTGTTGTATCTATGATAAACCATTATCAAAAATCCTGCTGTATCATAACTCAACTGTTTATCTGTTGATTTACTTGAAGAGAAATAGGACACTTCCTAAACAACCGTTACAAAACCCTCTTAAGTATGTAATTCATCTGATACTATAAACACACAATTGAGCTCGTCTTTTAAAGAAAATTGTTAGAACAGTGATAATATTCAGCCCTGCAATGTCTGTTTTGGAATGGAAGTTTTGTTCAGGAGATATTGGAATAATGTTTTATTTGGGAGCTGTTCTCTGTCGGCTTCCTCTAAGGTCTGATCACAGTATGATTTCACGGCGTCCATCAGGTCGCCCACAGCCCAGCCATAGCTACGCACTGCAGCCTGCACTTCATTGAGCTGAAACAAGAGCAACAATAGGTACTGTAGTACAAGCAGTCAGTCAAGGAACTTTGTGCCCAAAATCCAACTCCATCTGGTAACATGGTATCCATATTTTTGCTTTAATTGATGGGTTTTGTCTGCGTGAATGTTTGTGTGTTCGTTTGAATGGTGTTTAATGTCATACTCAAGGGTATTTCACTTACATGACGATGGATTGCCCACTTCACACTGTACAATGCCTTATTACGGTGGAAAACCTCGTAACATCGTACTTAGCGTTATTTCACTAAAATGAGTGCACGCCACAGCCTGTCGACACAGGACATTCATGAGACCACTGTCTTAGGTAGAGACCCATCCACCCATCATTTCAGAGGGCAAAATTTCTTAAATGGTTAAAATGACAGGTAGAAATTTTTATTTCAAATTTAATTCACACATCACAACTTAAGCAAATACCATCACTAACAAAGTTTGGAATGAACTGTGTAAGACCGCCTAATTAATAATCAGATTCCCTTCAATTAGCCTGTCAGGAAGACAGGACTGGGTTTGAATCTGTTATTTAAATTATTTCATGATTGTTTGTTTGTCAACCTATTGAGTGAAGCAAACCACCCTGTAACTGGTAAACAATAACAAATAGATACAAGAAAAGCTGAGAACTCAAGATTTTCCAATAGCACTGGTTTTCGAAAATTCATTATTTTTCGCTTTGGTTTCAGTATTGTTTTTTTTTTTTTTTTAACAGAATGAAGTGAAAATGTAAGAGCAGTATTTCATCAATAACTTGGAGAAAACAGGATCTCCACACACCTGTATCAAGGTTAAGTAAGGCGCATTTAAATCAGTCACATGACTTTCTTAATTGTGTGAAAACTGGTCATTGAAGCATATACAAGACAAAAGTGTATTGATTTGAATGATATATTTGTTAGCTCAAAGAAACCCTAGCTTACCTGTTGCATTTGTTCATTACCAAATGTAAAGTACATCAAAGTTGGTGCTTTAACCAGTGAAGCAGCAGCCCATTGAATCATAGCCTTTAGCTGTGGATCGCCCCCGAATACCCCACAGCCCCAGTTCCCAGTTGCAATAGGGCGCATCCTTCTTTTATAATCCTGAAAGCCAACAGTGATTAAAAATGCAATTATGTCATCAAAAATGTAAATATTTAACTATAAAATAAACAAATACGTTTTTATTTCTAGAAGACCATGGTGAGGAAATTAATATTGTTTGATTTGGGTGAAATGCTTTACTTTCACTCATATGAATACATGCCTGCCTACACAGCTGGAATTTTCTAAAATTTCCCGGGAACGAGTCAACTTGCAAAAAAATTTCCCGCCTAAATG
>JAVFBW010094333.1:0-16726 GCA_034783835.1 Mopalia ciliata
CGCCAATAGCATTTCACGAATTATTGAAACATGTTTGAGCTGCTCTGAAATTAAATTCATCCGGTTTCCTTCATTTCCATCCTGATCACATTTGTGGTATATATAAGATCGTGATCTTTGAACAAAGCACAATACGATTTTTGTATCAATATTATACATGATCAAAAAACGAATCTAGTTAAATCACAAATTAATACTTCTTGTGTGCGGTCATTTCAGCCATGAAGTCCGAATGGTACGTTTAGTACAACGTCGGTGAAAACAAGGTACCCCCGGCTAAGTACAGTGGAGCTAAACTATATATTTACAACCAGCTAAGTTATTTTATAATTTGAACACAAAGGAATCAGCTACTTAAAAGCCATGAATGAATGTTTGTCATTCAGAAATTCAGTAAAAAGTTTGAACAGATTTCAAACTTTCGTTATTTGTATTTCAATAAATGTTGCGGGTTTCAACCTGCAAAATTTTCTGAAGTATAATCTGTAATCCCAAAATAAATAATGAAATCTGTCACTTTCACGTTTATAGACTGCATTTTGTGTGGATAAAATTGTTCACTGAAGTTGTGTCTTTTGTCGTGTGTATTAACAAACAGAAAATCAACGACAACTTCCAGAACCAAATACTTCACCATGTTATTTTGTTATTCAGTTTATATACAGCTATCGAACCTGCGGTTTATTATATCTTACAAATGTTAAGATCTAAAGTATGAAATAACATATTGAATAAATATAACAGTATTTAATCAACTGTCTCACTCAATAATCTGATACAGGAGATTTTTCCTGTGATTATCTTCTGTCTAGTTTATATTGTGAGGTTAAGATCTGACACGATGAACTGACCGCTGATATAAACCCGTCTTATGTTACAGAAGAAGTGTTTGCTTTCTGTGTGATATTACTAATACTATTTACCAAATCAATGGTATACAAAGGATTTTGACAAAAATCAACCGGATTTGCGCGGGAACAGCCAATAATTCAATATAAGGATATCTGTGCTATATAGATTTCTGTCAAGTGAGACGTTTTGCTGGAGTTGCAAAATGTTTGTAAAGACAAAAGGAAGATTGTCGTTTTATTACTTTTTGGCAGTAAGTCTATGGTATTGATAGAATAACAAACGTTAATGTCTTTATCTAAATTTAAGAACGTGTATAATAATTGGAATTTCACCACATTCACATATATGTAATCCTAAGTATACAAGCTTTCTAAAACTATATACATATATATGGTACTGATTTATATTCTTCTGTACAAAAGACTAAATGCAACGGGTGTTCTGGAAATTGACCAAGGGGTCCAGCAAGACCTTAATTGTGTCTATCCACTTACCACCTTTCGACGATGAACTAAATCCAAACCAGGCAATCGATATACTGCGCTGCCTTTTCAACCAACCAAACATACTATGTGACCGCGGTACGCCAAAGCATAGCGAGTTCCGGTAAATGCTTCTATTTAATTAAATATAAAACAGGAAAAGCTTGGGTATTCGTTTGTCGGTAGTTATTTCCTCAGATCTTTTATCTGCTTGGAATAGAGTTAAGTATAAACGAATGATCATAAATAGATCAAATAGCGTTAAAATAATGGACTTTAATGGGTTGTGCAGCTGACCGTTGAAATGTTTGCTTCAGTTCCGTTAAATAATATTACTCTGACCCTCTGTTACTAACCACTGACTACGACGACAACAGTTCATCCGGAAATACTGCATGGCGTCTCCTGTTTGCTATTAATAACCAACACGTCCTATGTCCGGTGCTTATGTTATTGTGAGAGTGGGTAAGTCATTCAGAAACACTGGAATGTTTTTACTGCTAAGGGATGAATATCTCGTACTCAAAAATATGGCCTTTAGCCTTTTTCGGGATTCCATTATTTAGGAACTCTCATACTTTATCTCATAAAACCAATGACTTGTCTGCAGTTTTAATATTCCTCAAATGTAGTCCATATATTAAAGTCATTCTACTGGAAAATATACAAATATTTTATCGAGAGTATTATTCATAATTTATTAACGATAAATGCAGATTAATATTTCGGTTTCATATTGCAATGAGGTATTCGTCGGGAATCATTTGATATTTAGGCAAAGAAATAAGAAGGAAAACTTCAATAAAACATATGTTACATGACACTAATATCCTGCCATAATCATTGTTGATAACATTATTGTAATTACCAATTACCAAGATGGTGTCATGGTTTGACGTGTAAATTGCAGTATTATAAATAGAAGAGACAATAAAAAGCATTGAGAGAATTGTTCTAACGGAAAATACACAGGTGCTTGGACGTGTATTGCCAATTTACGTTTAATAAGGAACTGATTATGCTAGATTATGCTTTTGTAGTTTGTTTAAATCAAAATATTGTCAACGTAAGTCCTGTAAATAACATGGTCCCCAGAAATACAGAACTGGCAATGTAAATCATATTGACTTACAGATGGCAAGTTATGAATAATAAATGGTATTAGTAGAATTAATATTCATACTATACATACGTGAAGCAACTTTAAGCGATTAAAATAGATTTAATTTGAATTCCCATTCATAATTTTTATACAGTAGAGTATGGTGGTAGAAATAGTGTTAGTCTCCTTGTAGATCAACCATTAACTCCATAATATATGAAGTCTTGTATGATAATATGTGCATTATATATCCATATTTACCTTTCCACACAATACTAATGGTCCTGGTAATGTGTATAGTATCTTACAAGATAGTCCATATAACATGACAGAAATATTTAATGTATATCTGTGTTGAAAACAACAAAGAACCTAAACCAGTGTTCAATTTCCATGAACATGACCGTGTACAGATTTAGCGGAATTACAATAAATGTTATTTAAAGCAAATGTCACCTTTGTATGAATAACTAAACCCACACCATGCAATCGATATACATTGTTTCATTTTCCAGCAACCAAACACATATAAATAAAAGGCATATGTTACAGTGGTGTTGCCAAAGCATAGCGAGTTCGGGTAAATGCTTCTAATGAAATAAATATAAAACAGTAAAAGCTTGGGTATATGTGTGTTATTTCCTCATATCTTGTATTTTCAGTTGGAATCGAGTTGAGTCTAAACAAATGATCACGAATGGATCAAACAGCGTTAAAATACAAAACTTGTTAATGATAGCGACTACTAATAGGTTGATCAGCTGACCTTTGAAATGTTTGTTATTAATGACTCGCAATTGCAATGTACGATGCTTATTTTATTGTGAGTGGGTAAATGTTACTCCCCGCTACGGAGGTAACATCGGTATCTGGAGATTTTCCTTTCGGCACAGTTGTGTGCGATTGTGTAATTAAAGAACACTTTATAGGTTATCCCTTCAGCAAATAAAAAGGTTATCTACAGTTTCAATATTCACTAGATTCGTTTTCTTTATTAACGACGTACTGATATTGCGCTTTGCAGAAGTGTTATGACATTAAAATAAATATTAATCTTGTCAACTGCATATTATCCAAAAGTTATATTTCTACATAAATGAGTATTTCGGTTTCCATGGTATATTGTAATCAGATATTCGTGTTGATATTCATGGGAAAGCATTTGACATTTAAACAAATGAACAGAATAATACAGTTCGATGTCAGATGCTATTGTTGTTATGGATTATAACACAAGCAATATAGGCTATGTAAATGTAGTTTACAGAAACCTGCAAACATAATATTTAATATAATAAATAAATATTAATTTAATATAATATTTGTTTATTATTAATTTGCTTTTCCATGCCCACAGGACAACATTAACAATTTGATTGGTGTTGTATCGGGTACAGGCACTTTTGACACTTTGTCGTATTGCGCTTGTTTCAGTGATGTAGTTATCTGATTAGCAGATGTGCTAGCAAAGCCGTGGTTGATAAATTTGTGTCAGGGCATTGACATTGCAATATATATATATACCCCTATGTACATAGCTGTAGATGCGGTGGTTTTCTAATTTCAAGTTTGGCTTATTGATAATCTATTTAGCCTTATATAAATTCGCGCCAAAGCCAATGTGTTCGATATTTGCTTTTGTTACGGAACAGAAAAATATATGACCAATTCGTTAAAGGTTATTTATTATACAAGGTGATCTGCATACCAGTTTGTCTACTGCAAAACATTAAATGCATTTAACTGTTGATATGAAGAAAATTATATAGCAATGTAACGTTCTCCGTGGATTTCGAAAGTTCTGTGTATAGTTGATTACGGTTTAGAAGGCTACTGTTACCTTTTCATGACAAAGCAGATAACACGTTCGTCTGCCATGGTGATTATATGTCTTTATATCCTAAACTTACCAAACATCTTGAAAGAGATGTCGGAGAAGAGCGGTATTTTCCGACATTTCAGCATCTCTGGTCAAATTTTGATATACAACGACTTATAACACAGACTGATTTGGGGTATTTACGCGCAGGACAGGAATTTGAAAACATTGCTGTCTGGAAGCCCAACTCTATCCCGGCTTAACACGAGAACAAGCTCTGGTTTAATTATCAGTTATCGTTTTTCTTATTGCATTGATTTATGAAATTTTTTACCATGTAAACGTTGTCCAAATATGGTCTTTAAGGGAATAAACATCCACACTTGGAACAGAAAGAATTGTCTAATGCGCTAGATAAATTTAAAATAGCTACAGAATAACAGCTTATAAATTCTGGTCTTCTAACGTGCACGCAGTCGAAAGTATAACGTTTATACACCATATTGCTTTGCTTGGCGAAACAGTGTATGTTATTCAGAAAACTTCGCATGACAGAAATTATAGCAAAGCTAACACATCTGGCTAATATGATATATACCTTGTTCATCCAAATGTTTATACAGTGTATTAGGACCAGATGATGTAGAAAGCGTTTCCCCTTGAAATCAATTATTTTTGTTTATCTAACCAAGGGCATAGGTAATTACAGTCGTGAACATTGTGTCTGAGCACGTAATAGAAAGGGAATAAAACGTAGATTAGTAAACTCGGAGCTTGTATATCGAATATCGCTAATAATTGACAAACCATGGCTTTGTTAGATTTAAATTGACATTATCGTCCATATATTTACAGTATTGGAATGCATTGCATTTAAAGGTGTTTTCAAAATACACAATGGCATCTGTTAACGGCTATTTTGACTGGAGTACAATACGTGGTTTGGCAATGCATCAAGGAGACTGTTTTTGTGTACAAACAAACAAGTAAAAAATAATTATGATACAAAATTAAATTAACCGTCAAACTACTACATTGTGTCTGCATTGCATCTATCGTCGACGTATGACTGATTACAGCGCCGTAATATAATGATGCAGTTATATTAGTCAGAATGCTATTTACATTAATATTCCGAAGATTGCACAATCTAAGGCACTGGAAAATCGACAAGTGGAGAGGACATAATGTAAAATGGTGTTACTGCATTCCATATTTCCCAAATGTTACCAAAGGTGCAAGTTACGACAATAACCTAGAGAAAATCATTAGCGTTCACCAACGCCAAACCATTCTGTTGAGCATGCTAACGTTATTAACCTCTATTAATTGGGCGCTTCAGTCCGTGGTCGTGATTGAGCGGTTATTGCCACGTCCTAGTAATCCTACTTCTAAGTACCGCCAAGTGTCTGTTCATGTGTGACATACGACGTGGCTACGGCAATCGCTTAGTGGTTTTACGAGGCTTCCTGTCGCTTTTCCACCATATTTAATATAAAAAAAAACATGCAAAATGGACAATCCGTCCTCATATAAATGAAACGCCTTTGAGTAGGAAATAAAACCTCAATCTGACAAACGAATCCATAACACTTTACTTGATGCAAATTTTGCCACCATATTTGAGTGATCCCCCTCCCCCTCTGTCTCTATCTGTAAAAATATATTTGAGCTATTTTAATCTCGGGCATTTTTCATGTTTATATCTACACGAGAAATAGATAGTAACAGACTGTTCTGAGTGGGTATGTCTACACCTTATCATCCATCTGGCGTCCGCAGCTGACAACATTAACAAAGGGAGCCATTTTTCTGATTGGGGAAAATGGGTTCAATATGACGTGTTATTTGAAAGGTCATCTGAGAACACTAGTCTTGAATTTACTAATCCAATTGTTTCATATAGACTAGTGCTTTATGTGACCTGTCAAACCAGAACGCCTATTGCAACCATTTTGACATCTCGATTTTTGTGAAATTCTTTCCAAGAGGGTTATTACATGACAATCTCAAGTAAAGCGAGTTGAAATGTCAAAATGTGTGTGATGGAAATTGAATGCAGTAGATATGTGCGTACGTGTTTGCTTCTGAGATTGATTGGTGTTTTACGCCGTGCTCAAGGTATTTCACTTGCATGACGGCGGTGAATTCCAACAAGAATTGACAATTTGACACTAGCTCAACCATAACATGGGAAGTGTTTAAAAGACAAAGACATGACGACAGATATGGATTTTCAACTTCTGGATATATTAGGCAGCGACGTTTCGATCTCGACACTAAGGTCGTTTTAAAGCTTTCTAATTTACCAGCTTCTAAATGCCACTCAAACAAGATGTTTAAATGACGTTGTAAAGCTCCAGTGCAATATATAAAATTGTATTGCTACACTCCAATAAAACTTCCCTTAGCCAGAGAGCCCGATACTTGTGTTAAATGGCATTAAATCAATGTATGAGTTCAAATGGATGAGGGAATCTCGCAGGATTAATTTGTATCATTATAACCGTACATGTTAACCTCATATAGGGTTGATAAATAGGTACGTATTGCATCTTCCCATAGACACCTAAATCGTACAAGGATAGCTCTGTTGTTTAAAACTGTAGAAGGCTGGGTATTTATTAAAACCGTAAAATATTCAACATAAAACCTTTAATGAAATTTTTTAATGATGCAACTATGATTGTCATTGATTTAAACACAACACCTTCAATTATTTTTTTTATTAATAAAGAAATGTTTGATCTATTGACATATTTTGAATATTTTAACACTTACATATGTCATTTTAGGCTCAATTGACTTCCCATTTGGATGTTTAATACTATATCGATGAGATAAATAGAGATAATGTTCCATAAAATGAATTAAATATTAATATATTGTCGAAATGTAAACGCCAATGATTAAATAAGTCACGGTTAACGTGGCGTAAATCGCTAATTAAGCAAACAATCGATAAATCTGTCTACAGCAGCAATCGCCAGGGGCTCTCCGGACACAAGATACAGAAAATGTTGGACAATACAAATTCATTTGATACGTTTCCTAACTGTCATTACATAATCATTCAGAAGTTTATTGAAAATATGATTATTGGGGAAAATGATTTGCGTAACCCTTACCGCAAAATACACAGCCCCCTCCCCCCCTTTCTACCCACCCGCAAAAGACCCAACAAAGTTCGAAATATCAGATAAATATGTAGGTAAATAAATAATTTTATTAAAGATTCAAATGGAATTTACATCATACACTTCTTTAAAAAAGACATACAAATGATAAAGTTTCGTTTTGATAACATTGAAAACTAACTAGAAATTTGATATTTCAACCTAGACAAATATATATATACAGAAAAAAAAGCCTCCACTTTCGGTTAGCTCAGGAAAATCGATCAAATAATCCTGTATCAAACTGTTCCCACCAGCTCACAAGAAAACCAATCTGTTCACCATTCAACTTTCAATGTCCCAATTGTATAGAACAGAAAAATCCATAACACATTTTATTTTGGTTCGTAGGAACATTGAATGGTAGCCACGACACAATCATGACCCAGAGCCATGAAACACAACATGTCTGGAAACTTGACAGTTTCAAATACATCGTAATTTGTAGCTAAAGCGTTGAATCGTAAAGGTTTATTGTGGTGCAATAGAATCTCTTCAATGTCAAATGTCTCGGGACAACAACATATATATAGCGGACATAGCAAAGCAATACATACACTATAAGAATAAGTAAATCAGCTTACCACTAAAAATCCTCTGACGGCAGCCGTAGTTCCTAATGTTCTGAAAATTCTAAGAATTGCCTCACTTCAATTTAAATATTTACTGAAAGTTTTAGTTATAAAACACTTTTTCCCTACATGGTGCTTGAGGTTATTTCACTCATACGAGGGCATGCTAACCCAATGGATGAAACAAATTACCCTCGACACCACTGGCAAAAAAAAACAAAAGACAGGAATAATATGATAACATCACATAACTAATAAGATTTCGTGTTGCCCCTTACCTCGTAATACACCAGCGCAACAGGAAACTCCTTCCCTGACAACATACTAGCCGTAAAACTTTGTTTTATTTTCTTCGGTAAGGATATATTATACACATAATACGGAGGAACGATTGAAGTTCCCATGGCAACGAAACAAATTGTATATATGCGAGTAAGTACATTGGTTCAACGTACGAAATAACACTTGTATAAAATTAAAATCATCGGTTGAAAGCTTCCTTGAATTAAACTCACGTATAACCTCACTGAAATGGATTATTGGCTAAAATGCAGTGGAAATAGCTTCCCCTCCTCATTTCAATGTTGTTCCGCACATTTAAATAAATATGGGAATTTGGTGTCCCCGAACCCTCACTTTTCTACTTTTTACAAGAGTTGGCCCTTTGCTCTGGTAACCCCAGGGCAACAGGACGTTCCCTCGTTACTGGCCGGTCTATATAATAGCCATTTACCAAAAAAGTACCTTCTTTTTAATGTTGGTGCTGTCTGCTTAACGCATAGTATACCTAGTCACACACAGTATATTTTGGCGTCCAGTTACTTTAAACAGAGAACATATCTTAGTTTGTATACGACGCACGACATTACAGCAAATCTGGACACAAGTAGCAATAGTTAAAAGAGCCCGATAGTCGAACTTCACAGTTTCTCCAGACAAGAAAATGGTAATTGTTTGTAAAACATTGGGATGGTTGATAACAATCGTAAACATTGGCATTAATTTATATTTCAAGTTAAACAAATTGCCAAACTGTATCTATCTGTTTGTGCGATTCTACCATTAATGGACTGCTCACCCACACTGTCACCTTATGAGTATGATGATAACATAAACACTAAGGTGCTGGTATTGCCGATGTTTATAATAGTTCCCCAACAATAATTACAACGTATAACAATGTGGTGTATGCAGAAATACTGTTTCCATCGAGGATGGAACGAAATCCCACAAAGTGCCTTTGCAGTATATACAGCATTCCACTTTTACTGTATAATGTCTTCCATGTTAAGACTTATTTTCAAAGATCATTTTCCCCGTCTACTCGCTGGAAAGACAACCCTCTAGGCAACCCCACGTGGACCATAATCTTGGGCAATTCGAACATATATCTGCGCCTTAAAGATATCTTCAACGTAAACTTTACCTTTAATTTTTTATTTTTTTTGAAAGTGGCAGGACACATTAGCTATTACTATTAATCCTGCTTTATACAATTCTTCATCAATGAGCCAGTAACGTTTGGTTGATTCATTTATAATTTACTTAGCATCCAGCAGTATTTCAGCTGTGCTGTGTCGAGAACATTTTAAAAACAATTTCTGTATTTTACAAATTTTATAGATTGATTACATATCTTTAAAACTATTTCGTATTTAATCATAAATTATTAAAACACATTTTCAGTTAATTTGTGATAGACAAGGCAAACTAAATTGTGACCAGTTGCTGGTTTGATGCATCTTTCGGTGAATCAGAGGCCATCTATTGTAAACAAAACTTGCAGTGTGATGACCTTGCTGAATTCCCAGTCTCGCTGTTCTCCCTTAAGATAAAGTACTGGTGTTCATTCGCCTATGGAATGCTGTGATAACCTTTTAATGCATTGCGCTGACCTCTAAAGAGGAAACACATCTAATTGACCAAAACACGGAATTGTCGGAAATAACTAATAAAAGCTTACTGTAACAGCATCAATATGATTTGATGCAAACCCTTTATCGATTGTTTTTGTTACATTATACTGTTCCGTCAAATGTAATTATGTTTATTAAGGAAGTGAAATCCAAATGTGATGTCATTATTTCGTATTTGGAGCAGAGGTTTTTTTAGCAGCGTCCGTTAAGTGGCATATCCGCTATGTTAAAAATAACGTGAATTCTTAGTTTTCAACCCAAAACTAACACTTAACCCAACACTAACCTAACTCTTGACTTGACACTAAACCTAAAACTTACCTAACTCTAAACCTAACACTTAACCTTACATCTTAAACTTAACCTTACACCTAACACTAAACCTAACTCTTAACCTTATACCTAACCTAACACTTAACCATACACCTAACACTAAACCTAACTCTAAAACTAACACTAAACCTTACACCTAACACTAAACCTAACACTTAATCTTACACCTAACACTAAACCTTACACTAAACCTAACACTTAACCTTACACCTAACACTAAACCTAACACTTAACCGTACATCTAACACTTAACCTTACACTAAACCTAACATTAAAGCTTACACCTAAAACTTAACCCAGCTATAAACGTTACACGTCAATTTACGTCATACCTTAAGACACTGCTCTGCTTAGTCCGGGTATTCACGGTAGACACGGTAAATTTCCTGTGTAATTGTGCCATAAGGACATAACTAAACCGATTTGATTGGTTTATTAGCGTTTAACCCTGTGTTTAAGTGTTATTTCAGGTAGGATAAATGTAAACGACTGATTGGGGTTTAACGCCGTATTCGAGGTTATTTCACTTACAATGTGGCTTGCCAGCCCAGTGGTTGCACGAAACCGCAACCAACAACATAACCAAGAAAGACAACACAGGAAAATAACAGTACGCAATACATTACAATGATGTCGGGATGTAAAGGCATAAACTAGGCACGTTGTTTTATCCCGGTTGTTCAAATGTAATTAAGTAAGACAGAGCAAGGTGCAGACAATCCATTTCTTTTGTATCTACCTCTGAAGATGAACGTAGTTAGTTCAACAGCTAAGGAATTGAAAATGTATAAAATAGCCGTCGCTGTCTTGTCTCCTTTAAATCCATAGTCATAAAAGTGAAAGACTCTGGGTGTTACGATATTTAACCCAAAACAAATACACACAGCTTTATTTGTTGGTGTTTTCAGAAATATTTATATTTATACATTTTACATATTGGTCGCAACGTTTCAATCCCATTTCAGAGATCGTTTTCAAGCAAGTTGTGACATATTTTGTCTCTTATTAGTTTTATGTTATAAGTTGTCATAAAGTTATCACAAGACAGGATCGGCAAAGTTGAACATCAATGACGTGCGTTGGGCAGCGAAAGCAAACGATATAATATATAGGCTTCAAAGGTTTTTATTCCTAAAAAATCTCAGCTTTTAAACAACATATTACATTCAGCAAGTTCCCTCCCATACACACTTAAAAATATTTGTTCCTTTAAGGTTCTTTAAAAAAGAGGATGGTTGTATATGGAACCATTACGACAAATACGGTTCTTTGATATAAGAAGAAAGGGAGAATACTTGGCAAAGTTGCTGTGAAGGTTGAATAAAGGGCTATAAATGGTTCAACCAGGGCCATGGCTGAAACACCTAATAGGGTTAAAAAAAGATCCACATTTTTCTATCGGGTGTATCTGTGTACTAACTGTGTTTAGAAAAAGGTATATTTTGTCACTGCGGATTACTGCCCATGCAGTTTGATCTCTGTGTATAACAAACAAAGAGATAATAAATGCATTCACATCGAAGGTACTAAAGCCATGCATTCGGTGTCTTCCCGCTCCGTCAACTTTTGTTATTTCAGAGTGTTCAGTGTTTTTGCGCACCGTAGTCCCCGGGTGGGGGTGAGCGAGCGTGTGGGACAAGCGGATAGATGGGAAATGCGTCGACGTTTGAAACGTATCATTAGGATATTCACAGTACCTCGACGTCCTTTACTTCGATTCCATTTCCCTAAACACTTGTTTCTGCTCTAAACACTTTGCGCACCAACAAAGAAAAACTACATAACGAATTTAGCGATTAACTTTAATTCGCCAGGCCGTCAAGTAAACGTATTTAACAATTATTTTCTAGTCCCAATAAAGTATTTGTCACTACATTCCATAGTTGGAACACCTTAATAAACCATGCATGCCGGGACAAGGCATGTTACCCAAGTCAAGCATTTTTGTCCTCATTCAGAGACCAGCCTACATGTACATGTACCTGGACGATAGGATAATTGTTTCTGGGCCCTTCATTGTTACTTATAAATAAATATGAAAGAAAAATTATTAAAATATTTTATTTCGTGTATGGAGTGAAAATGGGACAAAAATGTTGAACCTGATATAGGTGTGTGTTAAACATTTTTGTTTAAGCACCTATTTACGACAATGATATGTAAATACGTCAATGCTCCTCTAATATGAGATCGTTAACAATAAAATAAAGACATATATATATATATATATTTAAAATAACAATTAAATACTTCTTGTTTGAGTGGCATTTAGAAGCTGGGTAAATTACAAATACAACTGATATGAATTTTCAACTTCTGGATATATCCATTGCTTGAAAACGATCTTAGTATCGAGATCAAAACGTCGCTGCCCAATATATCCAGAAGTTGAAAATCCATATCATTTGTCTTTGTAATTAAATACTTCTAAGATCCGGTTGAAATGGCGAGCCTTTCTGTTTAAATCAAGTTCACCACTTTCTCATTATTGCAAATCACAGATAGTTATATTTGTTTTCCTCAGTCGGCCTATCAAAGCTTCCCAAGTACATCGTACACAATGTTTTTATCGGTATTCCTGGTCATAATAGACTAAGAAAAACTACATAGGAGTAGACACAGGAGTCCAACCAGAGACATTGGCATTGAGCTGGTTCCATGTTTAGCCGAATGTTTGTACCACAAATTTGACACAGATGATGCTGAAATCAATCTGACTGTTAACACTTAAAAACAATAGATGATGTTTACTTAACCACGGGATTGAGTTATTAACCTTCGCAAATCTTGCCTTGGGCTGGTAACAGAAACCATATAACACAGATATAAGTAAACAACAGCTTCATCCGTAGATCACTGCGGAAACATTGTCAAAACATGTATATAACGAATTTTATTCAATGATATGGACTAATTGGTTTGTCAAATACAGGACATAGTCTAGAAATATAGCAAAAATAAACTAGATACACATGTGCTTCAATAAATTAAGGTACAATTGAGGTAATTGTCAGCTTTCGGCCATCGAAGAGAGGGAGGGGGGAGCCGTGTGTCTAGGGGGCCCACAGCCGTGCGAGGATGTACCTTAAGCAAGGCAAACAATATAAAATGTGATTGCCCAGCCTTCAGGAAGAGGCCTACTAATGAATTTCATAGGGAGAGCCCTATGGAATTCATTATGTATATCATTTTTCCCTGGGGCCGAAAAATTCTCTTGTTGGCCCTGCCTTTTTGAATTAGAGTGATAATACCGTCATTACTTCGCACTAGAGGAAGATTACCCCCTCCAACTTTATTAAAACACTTCAAATATTTGTTTGTGCTGATGTCAATTATTGTCGGAATAGACCGCAGTCATGTAAGTGAAATATCTTTTTGCACTGAGCAAAACACCAATCAATCAAGCAAACTTTCGTATTTGTATCCATTAAAAACTGTAGATGTTGTTTGCGCCATTTTTATCAATTGCTCAAGGTTTAAAATCCGCCGTATCGGCTTTAGTTCCATGAAGCAGACATTGTTCTTCATTTCAAATTAATAAAAAAAGTTTTTTTTTATATAACGTAAATCACACACATAACTGCAAAGGTAAAGGAATTGATGCGCATTCGGGATGCCAATCTGATATTGCTAGCGTTTTATCATTAAAAGCAAACCATTCCCCACTGACGAATCACATATCATGTCCTTATCCTTTTAGACGCCTTGACACATCAATAAAACATGAACGCCGGAGCCAAGGTTTAATAACAGAACAAGAAACGATTATATCAAAGCTGATTTAATTTTTGAGGCCATAATTGTTTTGATTAAAATAGAGAATTGTTTCTTAAATGGTTTAAAGCATCGAGGCAGTCTCGTGTATGTGGGAATTGGAGTCGAGGGGAGCAGTCCGCCCATAAACAAAGTGCTCTTTAGACCATAGGTGTTAAAAGTACTTGAATATTTCCAACTGCCAAATCGTGACTTCGTTCTCAAATATGCAGTATTTGTACATCATAAAATGCTGTCAACTGACAACGTGACACACATCGATTTTGCTAGCTTGGATGCTAGCCAGGGCTTTCGATATCTACTCATTGGGAGAAAATAACAGCTACAATGTTATTAATGTTGTCTTTAGACAAAATTGAAATGTACCGTCAAAAATAGTAAACGTATTGGATTTGGTTGTCCGTCGTTGCGGCTTAATAACAACTGAGAATTCCTGTGAGACTCAATCAAATTCATCGAATGTCTCCACGTATTTCTTCCCAGTGGTCATTTGTTTTCAGACGCTTGTCCATTCAAATCACGTATAATGTCATTGCTAACGAGAATGTGACCCAATCCAGCTACCGTGAAACAGTTTTTCTTCATAAGACGTCTTGTAGATTAACCCTTATATCGATTTAAGGCTATCACTGTAGGAGTCCAGCATAATACAGACATTAATTATAGATTGTGTATCCATGGACGTTCTAGTGGAATAATATTGAAAGGCATTACCTTCCACTGTTATTATAAATGACAAACGGGAAACTGATATTGCAGCCATTTTTTTCATTGTTATTTTTTTAAATTTTATATATATATATATATATATATATTTTATTACATTTAAATCATACAGGACATAGACATACATTAACATTATATTCACACAGCATGTAATATACAGGACAATATAACAGACAGACATTCATTCGGACCGAAAAGCATACGTTGAATTGACTAAATAGATTAATGGGATACATTCACAAATCGTTGGGGACCTAATTTATAACCGATGCGTTCTCTCAGCCTAATACACATGTTCTATTCTCACCCGGTAGAGATTGCCTTAAACTATATATGTTAAATATGTTGAATTTTTTTTAAAGCAATGTGGAAAAATAAGATATGACCATTGAGAAGTGGATAAACTCTTTCTTTGATTGCGAGTTTGGATTGCTCAAGATTAATTCACTTATATGACCACATAACAGTACAACTGATCAAAGAAATCACATTGAACTCCATTAGCAAAGACACACATTTGGATTGGTCAAATCGGTGATCATTTTTAGTTTTCGTTAGGATTGATCGGTTGCTTAGTGTTTCTCGCCGTACTTAAGGGTATTTTAAGTTATTGGTCTTTGGTACGATGCTCAACCAGCCTCACAGGTAATACCACCCACAAAGCCTTTACAAGGTTCTCTTATTTCACCTGTATACTCAAATCCATATAGGCTTTTAAATTATAAGCAAAGCCATTCAATAAAGCCTTTATAAATGAACTCGAGTTAACAGGTAATAACCAGTATGAAATAACCCCGTATGTCAGATAATAATCTAGTTTAATACAAGGTTGTGTATGCCCTGAAAATTCGTTATACTGCTTAAAACATACCATTTACTTCAGTGGGATTTCCTGATGACTTAATTCCATTGATAAATCGTTCTAAAACTCATTAAATACTACTGATCTTGGTGGTTGCCAACCAGTGAGAAGTTCCTTCGGTGTAACGAAGTCGTTCATCCGACTGACAGCACCTTAGTTCCCACGTTCAAGGAATTACTGTCAGTGTTGATTTAGACCTATCATCAATATGATAAGGTTAGATAATAAACAGTATTATCTATCCATCACAACAGAAAACCCCCCCTTTCAATAATTTTGTAAGCTCTTTGAAGAAACATATTTGTTTTCCAATATAACAAAACAGTATTATGTATGGCTGTGTTAGTTTTACTTATTTCCGTAGTAATACACCGCCGTAAAATACGTGAAATATCCTTGAAAAACGGCGTTTAATTCCAAGTAACTACAATTAGTTCTCAAACTAAGGGCTTATATCGAAATAATGTTTTTTTGACCACTGGATAAGGGTCAGTTTGTTTAGTTTAACAATGCGGTCTTTATTAAGCACTGGAGGAATATTAATTTTTCAAAATTATTAAAACACTTTATGTTAATGTTTATGCTTGCGTTAATTATTGTTGAAATACACATCTGCCATATAAGTGAAATATCATTAGGCACGGCGCAAAACACTATTGAATAGATCAATCAATCAACCTCAATCGCATTAAGTCGCTTTCAGGTCTAGTCTGATGACACACCTTTTGACCACCCTATAACTAGTAAAAACAGAAATAAAGCGACTATAAAGAAACTGCATTTCAGAAAAAACATTGTTTCTTCGGATATTAAGATGTAGGCTAAATGGTATCGATTACCTACCCGGGTAACTCATTGCGTCCGCGTGCTCTCGTCGTTGAAATATATATGCGTGTCTATTGGACATGCCGTGGTATATAACTAACAAGAAAGGGATATGTCTAATAAACACCGCCATGTGTATGCTATAAGAAAGGTGCTTCGATCATCTGTTTACCATCAAGCATTCAAATGGTTAACATACGTTGTTAGAGTAACTAAAGACGTATCCTGGGACCTTGAACTGTTGATCAATACTTATCGATCAGTTTTGGGATGTCATTTTTTTTGGG
>JAVFBW010094442.1:0-16721 GCA_034783835.1 Mopalia ciliata
GACTAGGGGGTGTTTCGTGACCTATATCCAAGGTCATTGAGTCAAGGTCAAAGTCACCATCTCCATTATTCTAAAAATCTTGTCCGGGCCAAAACCAACAACTTGCAGCGGGCGTATCTTGCACCCCTTGAGTGGTGCCCTATTTCTTCTGATGCTGCACAAACCATCCATTTCAAAGCTGTGTAAATTAAACATAAAAAACATAAGAAAACTGAGCAAGCAGCCAACCATTCAGTTAGTTCACTAATTTATTTCTAATCCCTGTTTAATCTTTTTTTTTTTGTCATTGGTTCAGTTAGATTCCAATTTTATTTGCTGTTTTTTTGTAGGAAGTTTATGTGGTATAAACATTGATGAGTGTTCCACCCCAACCCCACACCTGTGTGGGAACGGGGCCAACTGTGTTGATGGTGTTAACAGCTATACCTGTAGATGTGCTCCTGGCTGGGAGGGCAGATTCTGTCAAGAGGTCAGTATTTCTTAAGTCCACTGGTTTATTTCATAATAACTGAGATACCCTCTTCAGTTTAACATGTGATTGAAGCTAAATGTCTGTCTAGCTTTGGTAGATTCCACTATCATTCTAAATGTGGTACAAATTGACTCTTAACATACAATGTAGTTTGTTTAAAATCCAAATATCTGTGGTTGGGACGGAGCTTTGGTACTGGTGCGCTCTCCAAGCTTATGAGCAACACAAGGTCGATCTGTCTTGTCTTCTCTTGTTATTATCTTGTCTTGTCTTTGTTTCTTGACTAAGGTAGACTCCGGTAATGCATGAACTCTCCATCAATGAAACAGAGAAAGAGCTTAGAGAATACGAGTCTGAAAAATATTCATTACTGTGAGGGGATTCATATAATTTATGATGCATTTTATATTTCACATTAAGCTGTTTCACAAATAAGAAACAGAAGAGAGAATATGTTTCATTCAATTTGAAAAAATGTTGTTGTTAGAACATCTTATATGATGTGTTCTTTTTTTTTTATGGACAGGAAAAGAATGAATGTGGTTCATCACCTTGTAAAAATGGGGGTACCTGCACGGATCAGTTTAACGCCTTTAAGTGTGGTTGCCCCGAGGGATTCACTGGTGTCACCTGTGAGACGGATATTGACGAGTGTATCAGCTCTAACCCCTGTCTCCATTCTAATGGCTGTTTGAACAATTATGGAGGCTACCAGTGCCTCTGTCAACAAGGTACTGCAATATTGTGTTTCTATTAAATCAGATTGTTTGGGCAGAGCTTTGGAAGCAAGTATTCTGTTGCCCTGGGGTTCTGAGGGCTAAAGAGCAACATAAATCTGATCAATGACTTGCCTTTGTTGTTGCCAGTGGTGTTGAGGGAGGTTTCATTCACCCTTTGGGCCTCCATGGTGTCATTTGAGGGAAATAAACATAACAACAGCATTTATATTCCAATTGATTTTAAAAAAAACAAAGCAAACAGATTTTTTAGTTATTTCACTTATATGATAACAGAATCAAGTTCTCACCAAAAGTACCCTATTTGAGATTGCAGGCTGGAGATAAAAGATACATGTATTATAAAAAAACCAATAATAACTCCAAATAAAAGAGTGGTCCAAGGGAGGTAACCCAACAGTCATCTTGTTTTTGAAGGCATGATAATAGCCTTGCTGAAGACAGTCATCTCAAATTGTTTATTTTTTAAGGATACACCGGGAAGAATTGTGAGGCTGATGTGAACGACTGTTTAAATCAACCTTGTCATTTTAATGGAACATGTATCGACAAACTCAATGGATATGAGTGTCAGTGTAATGAAGGTTTCATCGGAGATAACTGTGAGGCTATTGTACGACGGTGTCAGTTCGAAAATCCTTGTGGAAATAATGCTGTCTGTGTAGAAAAACCATCAGGTAACAGCATTTCTGATTGACTATTGTTTTCAGCTATTCACACAGTAACACTTATTTTATATATGACCTCTGTGTCGATGTTCCTTGAAAGGACAGTACAATAACAATAAACAATGAAGGTCAAGAAATAAATTGCTGTCTGGTTGATCATAATTTGTTCGTATAGAATGACCGTAGAACATAGTGGGTTGTATGCTGAAGCCTGTTTTTCTATTAATTAAGGTTGATTGTTTCTACTTCTAATATTTTAGCAGGCCATTGACAGGGGCTTTCTGCTGTACTGGTGCTTTTAAGAGCTAAGGGACAACACAAAGCCAATCTGTTTGTGATGTATTTCTTGTTTTTTTCTTGTGATTTTTATGTCTTGTCTTATTTATTGTAAATGACATTGAGGCTGGTTGGCTTCCTCCTTTATGCAGGCACGTCATCATAGGATTGAAACAGCTTTACCAATTGTGCAAAATTCAAATATAACTTCTTGACATTTTAAAATGTTTTCTCAACACTACAATTTAAATGATAGGTTTCATTGTCAAATTTGAAGTGAATTCCATCTGTTTTACTATAGGGGGGCACACATGTTATTGTATGCCTGGTTATATTGGATCTCGGTGTGAGACGAACATTGATGAGTGTGCTTCTCACCCTTGTAAATACGGTGCTGAGTGCATGGACCTCATCAATCAGTATTCCTGTGTTTGTTCCAAAGGTAAGGACTGGAATTAACAATCGTATTGTCTAGAATATATAATAATAATAATAAGCTTTATTTACAGAGGGTAAGTACAAAATACACTCAGTCAGCAGCTATTTGCTGATCTTCCCTGAGGCCCTCCTCTCATACATACACACAAACACACACACACACTTTCATCATGACTTGATAAACATAAACAATATAATTATATACAAAAATACACAAACATATAAGAAAATATTTCTAATACAAAAGCATTATTATACAATATAAAACAAATGTGAAAATAAACAAACAAGATTAAATTTGATAAAAGGCATGGATTATTTGATATTTATGAAACTGCTCTACAAAATTAGTTTAGTTTCGGCATGGTGTTCTAAATAAAGTGATTTGAATATTTTTACCGATGGTGCATTGTGGAGTTTTAAGGGTAGTGAGTTCCATATTACAGGTCCAGAATAGGAGAAACTTTTCTTATACATTTCAGTTTGGGGAAAGGAATATAGAATAAAACTATAAACCTAAAGACATGTTTTAGAGGCATTTTGTTGGTCGAAAGTACATGTACAAGAAAAGACTTGATTATTGAAAATAAACCGTTCTGGTATCTGTACCGAAAGTTGCTTTTAAAATCAAAAGAAGTTGCTTGACTTCTTGTTTCCATTCAGTTAACCCTTAGAGAAGCAGTAATCTTCAAATCTTTTGTTATCAATTTAAAGACAACAGTTCTTGTTTTTATATTTGTGATGTCTAGCCCTCAAAACAGGTTTTCTAACTCTGATCCTACATTGTGTTTTGAGCCTGGGGTTAGTGGTAGTGCGTGCTCGTACTAATCCTGCTTCCATGTACCGCTCATAGGATCAAGTCTGTCGACCATCAAGTATATAAGTGAGTCACATGTAGTGGCTCCGGCAATCGCAGGGGTGTTTTTTTTACAAGGTTTTCCACCGTAATGGGGCAAGGAACAGCTTGAAATGGACATTCCATCGTCATATAATTGAAATACTCTTGAGTATGATGTAAATCAAAATACATTCTGTTTTTGGTTATTGTTTGATTTATGAGTTTGTTGTCTTCAGGCTACACTGGAGTTAATTGTGATGTGGATATCAATGAGTGTTTATGTGAGCCGTGTAAAAACAATGCTTCCTGTGTGGATCTCATTGATGACTACAGGTGTGAGTGCCCCGCTGGATTTACAGGTGTTTCTTGTGAAACTGATATAAATGAGTGTCAACCTAACCGCTGTCTGTCGTTTCAAGTCTGCCTGGACCTGACTGATCATTACAGGTAAGTATCGTTTTAAAGATAACAGCAGTTAACTAATAATACTAAATTTTAGTAATCAGGGATCGACAACAGTTAATTTTTTACAAACCTGATATGATCAATTTCAACTTTAGGTAAACTTTTACAGTTTACATTTAATGTAATATTTCTAATGAGAGAAAGCACAGAATATGTGTGATGCAAGTAAAGAGAGTTAAAGTAAGACATAAAACCTGTATCAAACAAATTACCAAATAATCTTGTCCCTAGAAGATAAGAGTTGAATCATTTTTCAGCTGTGTGTGCCCTGAGGGTATGACTGGTGCACAGTGTGAAACCTTCATTGACGACTGTCACTCATCACCCTGTCATAATGAGGGCACTTGTATTGACGAGGGAGATAACTACCGATGTCTGTGTCCGTATCCATACACAGGGAAACAATGTGAAATAGACACCGATGTATGTTTCCCGAACCCCTGTCTTCACTTCAGCACATGTATCCGTGACAACAGACAGTCGACAGGTTTCAGGTGTGCTTGTTCCGATGGTTTCATAGGTAAGCTTTATAAGTCAGTTTTCACTGAAAAGCCATCCTGGGTCTCTGACTAAGAGCAGTTTGTTTGGAGAGTAGCAAAGCCGTCCTTCATTGGCACTGGAAGAAGATTAACTTCCCAACTTTATCAAAACACTTCACATTTTTTGGTTGTGCCCGTGTCAATTATTGTTGGAATACATGGACGTCCTATAAATAAAATATAAATCAATCAATTAAAGCCATTATAAATCACAACTTGGAGGCAACAAAATCTATTTATTTAGTGGGCACAGAGAACTCTCTGAGCAGAGCATCCAAGTGTCCCCACATCTTCTCAAGACAGTGCCAGTTACTGTTTAACAAATCGTCTTAATGCATTATTGTGAAACGACGCTTGTAGATATGCCAAGCGCTAGCTCATAACATACTCCCCTAGTATACTGGAATGTCCTTCAGTTTCGTTAGGATGGCCGTATAAGCTCTCTCGATCGCTGTTAGCCTATATCCCAACGGCCAGGATTGGGAGAGGCCATTCGGGACCACAGGGGTGCGTCACTAGAAAAACCATTAAAGGAAAGATGATCAATCAGTCTCTGGTTGCTTCTCTTTTTATTTTAGCTGTGAGGGCTTCTTGGCTGTAAAGGGAAATAATCTGAACAAATACATTGGTAAATTTGTGAACATTTGCTGTTAAGGAACCTTCAAAATTTGGGGACAGTTTTAGATTACAGCAACAAAAAAACACACCTAAATCAACCCAGTTTTGTCTACTACAAGTCGAATAAGAAAGTGCTGGTTGAAAAATCTTATTCTCTAATTATTATTTTACCACTCAGGTGATCGTTGTGAAGGTGATGTCTATGACTGTATCTCAGATCCTTGTCGTAATGGCGGTACCTGTATAGAGAGAACTGACGGACACCCTGGTTACACCTGTAAATGCCCACTCTCCTACATGGGGGATTTGTGTCAGCTTGACCAGAACAACTGTGAACCCGACCCGTGTAACCATGGAGGCACATGTACACCAACAGAAACAGGTACATTTATATGGATTATTTTCTTCACAAAATAGTTTGTATAAAAATGTTTTTTTGTTTCCCCATTCACTATATAAAGGCAATGGACATGTATGTCTTTGATATATCTTCTCTATATTAAAAATATTTGTTTCATCTGTCAGTACATGAATATGCTGTTCAAATTTATAGGATAAAACAAACACTTTGGGGGTTTAATCCAGGTTGTTTACATTTCTTCATAAATAATGTTTTTTGTATGTCAGTGAAATAAGAATTAGATATACATGGATTTTGAGGAAAAAAGTGATTTTATTTTGACATATACTGTACAGCCTAGAAATAATTTGACCTAAAATGAGACTCAAGTGCTCTGAAATCGAGATAAAAATTATTGACTCATTCTACAAATCGTGAATATGTTGTGACCTACTTGTGTTATATTTTCATTGGTTTGACTGGGTTTTCTTCAACATGTCAAAAACATTTCAAAAATTTTATAATCCTTAAGTATGGTATAAAACATCAATCAATTAATTAATTAATCAACAGACAAAACATGTTTTACAAATAATATAGGAGACTTTGGGCCACATGACAGTTTATGGACTGGTCAGTCTCCCACAAAAAGCTATGTTGGCCTCAGTCAGTACAATACTTGTTACATCATTTAAAAAAAAAATTCCCTATAAATCTTGACTGCTGAATGAAGCAAATTTTCCCATTACTACAAACACGTTTCAATGTTTACAGTGGAGAGTACACGCAAGGGAAGCAACTTATCAAGCTTGCTGGCAAGTATTGTAACTATAGCCCTCAACAAACACATGCAAAGAATAGGGAGGAATATGACTGAGTTGTAACATTGTCTTATGCATGAAATCCTCTTCAACATGGTTAGCAATCAGCTGATTGTTGATACTATTTTTTATATCAAAAAAATCGCTTCTAATTACCCATATGGCTACGTTTCACTAAAAATGTGTTTTGTTGTCTATGATATTTGATGACATGTGCACATCAGTGTATTCCATGTGTATTGCATGACCATATAACATTACAGTGAGATTCAGCCGGGCAGATTACCTCTACCTTCCCCTTTTTCTCCCCAGGGTTTCGCTGTGAATGTCCTTCAACCTGGACAGGTAACCAATGTGAGGTGGATGTCAATGAATGCGTTCTTCTGTTGCCCTGTAGTAATGAGGGACAGTGTATTAATGTAGAAAACGGATATCTTTGTGTTTGTAACCCGTACTGGACAGGACCTTTTTGTACCTCTGATATAAAAGAGTGTGATGTAGAGCCATGCTTGAACAATGCAGTTTGTAGAGAAAATGTTGGAAACCCCCCAACATGTGTTTGTCAACCAGGTATGTGTTTCTATAAGCTATTTGATGTGTAATTTACCCGAAATTTTACGCCCCGTGAGGGAGCGGGTGGGCCATGGCCCTGCAGAATACTCCCTCGGCTTCCTTGGTCGATCGTAAGAGGCGAGAAAAGAGGCTGCTTTCTGTTGCCCTGGTGTTCTCAGAGCTAAAGGGTAACGGAAGCAGATTTGTTTGTGATGTTCTGTATATGTGTCCGTCGTCATATAAGTGAAATACCCTTGAGTACGACGTTAAACACCAATCAAACAAACAAACAAACATCAAACAAACTGCACTTAGCCTGAGCCCTCAGGGCATAGGAGTTGTGAAATAGTCAAATATTTATTGGGAAAGTTTCATTTCCCCCATTTGAAGTTCTGATGTTTTTTTATAAACCATGTTAACGGGATAATTTTTTTAAAAAAAGCTATTTTTGATTTCTCTTTCCAAACAAAATATGGATTATTTTTTTTGTATTACTAAGTAAAATACATTCAGATTAATTGATTGGTGTTTAACAGCTTTTCACTTACATTCATGTGATATACTCCACCCATTAAAACCCACTTTGAAAACAACCATAAAATATTAAGTGTTTTGCTCTGTTGGAAAATTACTGTTACTCCAAACTTAGCTTGAAAAAAAAAAACTGCTATTACATCGTAGTTGGAAAATGGAGGTTTGTACGAATGATATACATATGTTATTATTTTGACATGATATAATGTACCATAATTCTAATCTGTTCTTTATTTCAGTTGCCATCTCATACTCTAACAGGGGCCTGTGGGCTCGGTGATCCAGATTTTAGCAAAACAGTGGAGGATGTAACAGTTCTCTCCCCTGGGCCTTTTACTCTTCAGTTTGAGGAGACCCATATCCACATAGGTGATGTTTACATTCATACTGATTATATATATATTTACATGTATTTCACCACCCTCAGGCCGGCACACTTCTAGATTCCGAGCCAGTCCACATATTTGTTGTACTTTATCGCTTCTATCTCTTCCTCTAAAAGTCTGGGTTAAGTTGTTTAAAAGAATTTATCCAGGCTTCAATTTGTAACAGGGCTTGCGACCGTGGCTTAGTGGTTAGCGAGTACACTTTTAAAGCCTACTTAGACATACCCTTCACTGGATCGAGTCCGTCTGCGAGTGCGGTATATGAGTGAGTCACAAGATGTGGTCTAGCAATCGCAGGTTTGGTTTTTACGAGGTTTCCTTCCAGTTTTCCATCATAATAACTAATATGGCAAGGATTAGTGTGAAGTGGACAATCCGTCGTCGTAGAAGTCAAAAACCCTTGATTACAACATTAAACCCCAATCAAACTAACAAACAATCAGTTTGTAGTGTCACAAAGAAACTCAATTGAGACATGACTAACAACAATGATTAAAAGTTAATACACTTGGAACAACTGGCCACACAGCTGTACATGCACTATTGAGGACATTTAACAATAGACAACTAACTTTGACTTTTGTTTTTTTCAATTCCATCCTTTCCATGGTTTAATACATGGTAATTTGAAAACACTAATAATATTGGTTCACCTTATATTACATGTGCCTACATACAAGTTTTTTCATCATGAAAACGTCGCGTTATGTTTACTGATTCAAATACCTTGTTTTTTATTATAGATTCTCCATTCCGCATCAGTCTCCACTCGTATGGAAATGATTCTCACTCATGCGTACTTCTCAATCACATTCCGCACAATAACCTGGCCGTTGTGGTTGATGATGATTGTAAGGTAAGCTCAGATAGCATTAGGCTTGGTAAAGAATTATACACATGTTGCTGAATGGGGTTTCAAATCGTTCTCATTTACAGTGCAAATCATACGTAATCACTTGTTTTCATTGTGATATTATTTGTGAATATACTGTATTTATAGATGATTTGACAAGTTAGTTTCTGTGCCCTTTAGGGTTAAGAGTTTAAGATTTATCAATCTTATTTTTCATTGTTGGAATGCTGAATTTCAAAATAACGAAAATACTGTTAGTAATAAATTCCTTATTGAATTTATTAAGATTAAGAAGCAATTTTGGCTAGGCTATCTGAAGTGAAGACTGGTGTAAGTGATTTATTTATCAATTTTATTTTTCATTGTTGGAATGCTGAATTTATCCTCACAGGACAATGAGTACCCCATTGGGCGATGTAAGAAAAGCACATATTACGTGACAGTAAATATACCAGATATCTCCTGTAATGAGTGTTACCTCCAACTCTCCTTCATCACTCTGGACAATGTCCCCATGTCAAGTAAGTTGTCACGTTTAAGGTGAAATCAGTAGAAAATCAATCCATCAAGCTCATACTCACAACGGCCCATGGTTTAGTGGGCAGTGTATTGGCCTAGCCCTACTAATCTGGCTTGATGTATCACCAGGCCCACACACATGGCTTAGTGGTAGGGTGTGCGCTTACTAATCCGACATTGATGTCTGACTGGGCCTTCGCTCATGGCTTAGTGGTAGTGTGTGCACTTACTAATTCGGCTTTGATGTATCCCTGGGCCCACAACCATGGCTTAGTGGTAGCGTGTGTGCTTGCTTATCCGCCATCGATGTATGACATGGCCCGTGCCCATGACTTAGTGGTAGAGTGTGCGCTTGCTAATCCGCCATCGATGTATCACTGGGCCCGCGCCCATGGCTTAGTGGTAGCGTGTGCGCTTGCTAATCCGCCATCAATGTATCACTGGGCCTGTGACCATGGCTTAGTCGTAGCGTGTGCGCTTACGAATCCACCATCGATGTATGGCTTGGCCCGCGCCAATGGCTTAGTGGTAGCGTGTGCACTTAATTTTCTTTCTCCGATATATCACTGGGCCAGCAGCCGTGGCTTAGTGGTAGCATGTGCGCTTACTAATCCTGCTTCGATGTATCACTCACAGACCTCAAGTATATGCGGCTCAGGCAATGTATGAAGTGATTTCTACAGCCCTTACCTATGATGTTAAAGCCCAATCAAACAACGAACTTAATCACACTAAATCTTTCCAGTCTTAAACCAATATTTACCATATCTGTATGGATTCTAGACTCATTATTTAGTCGGAAGTCAGTTCATTTAATTCCATAAAGCCCTGTGAGAGAGCGGGTGGGCCATGGCCCTGCAAAATACTCCCTCGGCTTCCTCGGTCGATCGTAAGAGGTGAGAAAAGAGGTTGCTTTCTGTTGCCCTGGTAACGGGAAGCAGATTCATTTGTGATCTTCTGTATTTGTGTTCGTTGTCATATAAGTGAAATACCCTTAAGTATGACATTAAACACCAATCAAACAAACAAACAAACTCAGTACGGCCTGTCTGGGTGGGAGATTTCTTTGACCTTCGACCCACTTCACAAAGCCATCTTGACTCACATTAATACTTAATACCATAGCATCACTACTGAAGGCTTGGTGTTATCAATAAATCAATCAATCTGAAAGGGTCATTGGTGTGTTGCTTTGTTTTCTTCATGTTATCTGATTGCACCTTGGTTTACATCCTGTACTATCTGACCAAGATGGGCACTGTCGCCCATTTTGATTGGTACACAGTTGTATCCATGCAACCCGCTTAGTAGAACGATCCTAGGAAACAATCAAGATTTCAACATGTCTCTGAAAAGGCCAAGAGCAGATTCAACTCTTTGGGCCCTGGTATTTATTGTCAGGTCCCCCAAAATATGGATTTGTACCAAAAAGTCGGAAATCTTAGTCACTTTCCAGTCTACCAGACCTGCCTACGCGGTGTATTCTGCAGTATTTTGTACACATAATTTATGTTAAATACACCAATAGGCACTCAAAATATACAAAGAAATTAATGTTCTGTGCTATGCTGTAACTGAAAAATATACAAAATGTTTAGAAAATACTCCTAAAAAACAGATTTTTTACACATAAATTTCTTCTGCGGTAGGCAGGTCTGCTATACTAATATTTCAACTTTATTCTAGCCCAAAATATCAAATCTCAAGCATTTAAAGTCTAGGTCGGGGGAGTGATGTATACTTACTTTTTCCTTAAAAATGGTCATTAAACTTCTCAAGAAATTTTTTTTCTTTAAATTTGAAAAACCCAAGTCTGACCAGTTACATGCCCAAAATAGTAAACTGAGCCGTCCTTTTTAGGCCTGTAAGAGCCTTATATTGGTTTCCTTATTCAGGTCATAATACAAAGATCATGTTTCAAATTATATCTGTTGAATGAAAGAAGACTGGTTTTCTGTGCTATATCCCCAGTTGTACCAAGTTAATGAATCTTTCTAATAAAAACAACTGTATACTAATCAGCTTATTTACTTTCCCCTTGCAGGTGTTGATATTACTAAACGAGCATAGTATCATGAACTACAACCATAATGACCTGTATACCTGAGCCGATCTCCAAATTACAAAGCAGTGAATGAGGCTGTTCAGACAAATCACCACACACCCTGTATCTGAGTACATATTACTCGGAAGATCATCAGGTTGGCTGGCAATCATGAAGTTACTGTACTCTTCACTCTGCCTGGGAACAGTCCGACACAACAAGAAAAGAAGGTGATGCTATCTTGGAAAAGCCATTTGGAGCTTTCCTGATACCTATCAAGCCAAGGACAAATTAATTTATTGTAGCTCAATAATGTGCCTGGTAGTTTTGTATTGAGATGCAGGCACGGGCTGGTAAACAGATTAAGGTATCGTCATAAACATAGGCAATAGTGACTTTATGTTATAGAACAATCTCGCAAAGCTGCTACGTCTTGAAACAACAAAGATTAACACTTGATAGGTGTTGACTATCTTTTCAAAACTAATTTTGACTTATTAGGCTGATGGTGGTGTAACACACAGAACAAGAATGTCCAGGTGTGTTGTTGTTGTTATGACTGATGACCCCTTTTTGAACTTCAGCGTTCCCACAGCTTCTTGAAACAGTAAAGGTTACGGGAATTATTTTATTTGAAATTCTGGGTCACAAAGCTTTTTCTGTTATCTCAAAACTTAAAACTATGCTAAGTCCGCCTCGGTGAATACAAACAGATGCAGTCAGTTCTTCTAAAAAAGCTTGGAAACTTCACTTGTCTGCAGTTGTTGAGAAGCTGTGTTTGTGCTGGTGAGGAATGGAAAAAAGTTGGATGTGTTACTGTATTTTATGACTCTAAACTGTTGTCCAGGGATCCAAATCACAAAAGCCCTTTACTGATCTCTCTATAGAGCACAGTAAAGTATACATAGTATACATTATACATAGACATGTATAATTAATGTTTTGGTTAGAGTTGTTAGATGGAGTGCTAGTAAAATGAAATAACCAAGAAATGTGTTTTCTGAACTTTTTAACCATCGAAGAAATCTTTAGCTTGAGATTTTTGTTGTAGTTTAATTTGCTTTAGTCCTATTTAAATTAAAGGATCAAATTTTGTTAAAATCAAGATGTTTCAGTGAAGATTGTAAAAAGATAACTTTTAGTTATTCCTATCCCTGCAATATTTATAACGATGGATATTCAAAAAGTGTTCTACTATGTCTTAGTTAATTGACCATTTGAAATGATCAGGTTGTATTTTAAACAACTATTTCCTGATAAAGAAAAATTGGTTTTACAAACAGGCATGAACGTATACATCAACACATCTTGTATCTCAGGTTTTGTGGTAAAACAGTAGATGTAACACATATAATTAGCTGAAATTGGTGATATTGTCTTCAGTTGAAATTGGTAAAAGCTATATACTAATAGTTAAAAAAAAAGATTAACAGGATTGATCATCCAGTAAAATCATGTTTGGTCAACCACAAATTATTGCTTACTACAGCCAGAGTCCCTATGTAGGGGATATTGAATGTTTCTCTATTTTGTTGTCTTTGTGCCATTTAATTGAAGTTTGTGAAGTTTATTTTCATACTAATGTTGTAGATTTGGCATGGTATAATATAGTTCATTGCTTCACCCTGGCTAGAGTTTCTGAACCCAATTATTTGAGGTCCTTTTTGAAAGAGGTTCCGTTGCAGCCAGTTGTTGAAGGAACTCTGGTTACTTCACAAGTGTCCCCAATCAAGTGCTATCTAGTGTTAAGTTTGTCCAAACATTGTGCTATTAACTGTTACATATGTCATGGCTATGCAGACCTGCCTTCCAGGAGTATTTTTGGAGTATTTTTTATTTGAAATTTATGTAGAATACCCCAATATGACATTAAAATACACACAGAAATTAACATTCATTTCTATGTTGTAACTAACACAAAAATACACATTACAAGAAAATACTCCTAAAAAATTATCTTTTTACAAGGTAGGTAGGTCTGGCTATGCTCGTTAGAAAAAAATTTGAAAGCCAGTTTTGTGCATAGCACTTATAATAATGAATGTGGCGTAAAACACTAAGTAATCAATTGAATAATAAATAAAACCCTAACATCAGCAGAATGGTTAATATCTAACTGAATGAGAGACAATCCTTATTAGTATCATCGGATCATCCCCCTTGAATTACACCCTCAAGTCAGCTGCCTTATACAAATCCTTTCTATATAACCTCTGATAAAAGAAGGCATGTATTTCAGGGGTTGCCAGAATAGGGATGACTTCTGAACATTTGAAGCCTCTGTTAGATGTTTCTAGTCAAAAGCTTCATACAGACTATGATTGAACAGCAGTGGCCTGAGATACAATATTAATAATTTTAGTCTGAAATGCCACAAACACAGACCTGCCTTCTCAAGTGTATTCTCAAATATTTTGTACACAAGTTATCTTAAATACACCAAGAGACTATCAAAATACAAATAAAAAAGAATATTCTGCACTACCCTGTAACACAAAATGTTAACAGAAATACTCCTTAAAAAACGAATTTAGTACACATAATTTTCCTCTATAGAGTAGGCAGGTCTGCAAATGACGGGATGGAATTGATTTCCTGGCAGAAACCATGTTCAGGCCATTCTTGGATAAAAAAAAAAGGTTACTGATAGGTCAAAATGTATTTGCATTGATACATGTAAATAGCAGTGGATCAGTGAGCCTGTTTTGAAATAAACACCTGGCTATCAAAAGAATTTTCTGATTGTCACAGAGAGAGATTAGTTTACATGTTTGCCATAACCCAATAGACTGGACTTTCTAAGCCATATGGTGCACTACATGTTGCCTTATGTTAAAGGCATTTCACTTAAAGTTAAATAAGTTAAACTTAAACTACAAAATAAAGTTTGGTTTATTATGCCAAAATTAATGCAGTATTGATATGTTACAAGAGACTATTAAAAAGAATTAGTTACGGGGTGGGGGCATTTGCATAGAAGGCAACCACCTTTCTTCCATTACACTGCCAACAGATAAAGGAAGGGGGATAACTCTACATCCCTTAGTTGCTCAACAGATGATTGGGAACAGAAGCCATTCTGACATGTCTCAGACAACTAATAAACAACACAAAGTTAATTCTTATCAGGATTCTGTTCAAATAAAAAGAAATTCTAACCAACCACTTTTCTAGCAACTTATGACAGAAATACTCTGGTAGTCTCTAATATTTCTGATGGCAATAGTTAATGAGTTTATTAATTTTTATATAAACATGTATATGAAAGTTTTGATGACAATATTGAGTGATATTTCATATTTTGACAATGTTTGTCAAAAAACGTTATTATGAGCTGCATTTGAATGTTAAAACATCTTTTTTATTATGTTTTAAATCGCTAGAAATGTATCCTCAATTTTTGATATTTAAACATTTCACAATGTCAAATTTTGGGTATTTGTATATCATTTAATGAGTAGCTACCTGTTCTTTTGTTTAACATTCTCGTCTTCTTTATTTTTTTCTGGCATATTATTATGCTTAGGTGTACAGACTTTTGACAATTTCTCAATAATCAGGACATGCCCGATTTTATACTCTAAATGTAACAGTGTTTGTGTAAGATATTTATCAAATTGTACATAGCTCTTGTATTATAGTGGAAATTGTTGGTATATACCTAGGCTATTCAGATGATCATATTAGAATAACCAGAACTGGGCAGATTTGCTTCAGAAACTGTTTATATTGTACAGTTTATTGTGTTTGATAAGTGGCTCCTTTTACAAGGTGGCTGTAAAGTTGTGTGTATTGAAATACTGAGGTAAACAACTCTGTATTTCCTCCCCTTGTCCTGTTTATGTAATGCTTCAATGTCTCTGTATACATTAATCAATATCCCAAACTATGTGTAAGACAAATGTCAGAAATGTGCTTAACAGGAAGTATTTTCAAATGTTAAAAACTAGAGAAAAAAATAAACAGAAAAAAAACAATACTAATTCAATGTGTCCAAATCATAAAGTCAATACGAGATTTATAACAAGAAAAAAATTACTAATTCTTATTAACCCCCCAAAACAACACATTCTTAATAAACTCTGCGTGTGTTTGTGTCAAGCTGATCATTCACTTTGCAACAATTCTTGATCTCTCACAACTGTTTGATAACTGCCAGTCAAGATGGATTAAGTGTTGTGGCACATCTTAACTGGGTAATAAATCTCATCACTCCAGCACCTTAGCACAAAGACAATCCCACCACATTATATTTCCTATTCTATTTTAGAAATGATGTATAAAACATCTGGTCAGGTTTGTGGAGATGTCATGGAAACAACATAGCCCTCTTGTGGTCATACCTTGCATAAATGACCATAGACTGCACAGCACACAAGCTTAGAGTAAACTTTTGTAAGAATACTATGTAACTTTGGTATTTATTTATCATGAGGTGAGTGGTTCAAGAGAACTTCCTCTCTGCTGGGCTTCTCTCACCTTTCTTAAAGTCCACTAACTGTAGGCTATTTTTCCTGGAAATTTTTCACACTTTACATAGGTGAAGATACATGTATCTGCCTCACTTTAGCTAACTACACCTGCACTGGAGTGATTATTGACTTTAATTTCTTTTTAAACGAGAATGCCAAGTTTAGTTTGATCCATGGAATAAACCCTCGACCATATGGTATCATTTACTGGGTCCAGTTGCTCGAAAATGTATTAAATTTAATTCTCTTATTAAACGACATCACGCGATGTTGAAAGTCTATTTCTAACCTGGTGTAAACAATTTAATCTGGTGTAATCGGCTAATCGTCTTTCAAGCAGCTGGTCCCAGGTCATGTATTTGAAAAATATGAGTCCCCCGAACATAGCACCAGCTTTATAACCAATCCTGTCTAGTGTCTTTGAAATATATTCGACTTAACCAAGGGTAACAATTTGATCCTCACTCTAAATGTTTTGTATTGTTAATGTTTATTGTACAAATCTAATAAAGTTAATGTGTGTTACCACGACTACGAGATGTAAGCAATGTACACTTGTAACCAGGTGAAAGTAGCTTAGAATTTAAGTTATTTTGCTGGGTTTATTATGACCTTCATTACTCAAGGTTCGGGGAAGAATCGATTTAGAAATCACTGACTCGTAACTCCTTTCAAAAACAAAAGAAACTAAAGATAATTTCACTTCTTCCCCTGTTAAGTGAAACCATCCGTGGAACAATCATTTTCAGTGTCAATCATTCATTTGATGATACTTTTGAATGATCAGTAATTGATGACGAACAGAAACTGTTTCAAACCAATTTGTTTCCCAAATATATGTTAACAAAATGAATATATATATTTTGACTAATTGGAAAAGCAGCTATTTGCAAAATTGGACAAGAACACATGAAACCGGACTTATATGTATGTATTGAGTCTTAAATAATCCTCTATGATTAAACCAATAGAATGTGTACAGTGCATTACATTACAAATCAAAGGTGTGTTGGTTTTTCTTTCTTCAATTGTGTTGGGGCCCGTGAGGGAGCGGGTGGGCCATGGCCCTGAAGAATACTCACTCGGCTTCCTCTGTCGATCGTAAGAGGCGAGAAAAGAGGTTGCTTTCTGTTGCCCTGGTGTTCAAAG
>JAVFBW010094546.1:0-16721 GCA_034783835.1 Mopalia ciliata
CCCCCCCCCCCCCCCCCCCCCCCCCCCCCCCCCGACGACACAGAAAAGTTCTCGTTTTAATCTTGGTTTCGTCTAAAATATACGTCAGAACAGCAATATTTTATCCAAGTTTCGGTAGCATTGATCTCGTCAACAGCTTTGTGATATCTGTATATCCATACCATCTGTCTATGAAGAACTCAAAACCCCCAGCAATTGCTCCTATATACATTTCTACTTCTGTGGTCAAAATATTAACCCAATGCTAGCCCTTTATGGAAAAGTAATGTTCAATCTGTGTCTATACCCTTGCCCATCAGAGTGACTGACGTGACACCTAGACATCCAGACTACAAAATACTGACTCTTGCCTACATATATATTTTTTTAAACTAAATAAATTAAGATCGGTCTTTATCAATGAACAAAAATGTGTGACCAAATTCCGGTGCTAAAATTATGTGAGATTGCCTCTACGGGCTTACTCATTCTCCTAACATTTCCTGGTAATGTCACAATATAATATAGCTGGTTCCCAGCTAACACGCATATCTTAGCACCAGTTCTATCGGGCTAATAGCAGTTTATTCCGAACAGTCAGTCAACCCCCACCTGCCACTGGAACAACATTTATATATTCATACAAGGAAAAGGCCTCAGATTCATTGAGGGTTTTAGATAAATAATGTTTTGCTGTGTATAAAATACAATTGAGCACGGCATTTAACCCGAATTAATGGGTGAGAATCAGGTACATCCAGGTAAAAGATCAAATGTTCCAATCAAAGTTACAACCGACCGCCAAGCATTTAAATGCCATTTTAAAAATATATATATTTTTCATTTATTTTAATAGTATATAATCAATATTGTGGAAAACTTTGTGTAAGCCAATATATACCGTATAATCGCTAGATCATTTACACGCACCAGCTTTTGATATGAGTTTGAAGTCTCTCCAGATAGCGGTCTAGAAACCCTTCTGGTTTTTGTAGAGCACTTCTGTGGGATCATTACTGTGTCTGCTTTGCCTCTGCTTTGACCGTCACGTTGTTTATGAGCAGACGGGGTTTTCTTTGCCATTGAAATGTTAACACGTAAAGTTGGAACGCTAGACGAGGCTGTGATCTTTAGTAAGTAGTTTTACGCTAACAAGGTATTTTGAAAGCAAAACCACCTGCCTAATAGCGTTGTACCAAGCAGGAGAGAAGCTTACCAGACACTTTAGAAAGATTCTCTGATTCCTGTTTACTTATTTGAAAATGTCCCTACTGTACGTTTATATAATTACACGGGATTTTTTATTTTTTTTTTTTTGTGGTTCTTTCAACTTTTAGATACTTTCATGAAACTTCATATTATAAAACTGCTTAGCATTGTTAGCATCACCTGGTCGTGTGGCAATTCTGTGAGGGGTTTTTAACTTGAAAGTGTGATGAAAAGAGAAATTAAATTTAATTCAAATTTCTCTTGTAAAAATGTACATATCAATCTGTTCAAGTTTATGAAGTGTTGTCACAGGAATACAGATATATTTACAATAAACACTGAACACAACTTTAAATGAGTCCAGGTCTTAGTACAGCCGCTTCAAAGCGAAGTATCGCGACGATTATATAATAGTTCTGAGACTTCGTTTAATTCCGCTAAAACGGTCGTCACATAGAAATCCATTTCATGATAGAGATTGTTCAATCTAGATCTGACAGAATCCCATGGAGGTAATCGAGCCATGCTTATTATCAAACTTATAGAACATACATTTACTTCGTCTGGAGAATAAATATTATAAATCAACTAATAACACAGTTGGTAGGTAACCAGACATTTCTCTACAGTTGTTTATATATTGTTATAAACAGTATCGTAAACATAAATTAAACTGTCTCAAAATTGTCTATGAAATAAAAAAAATAATTTCGTTGGACGTCAATTGAATTTCAACTAGCCATTTTGAAAGCATGGAACAAAATACGTTATACAGCTCTTATCGCACATGCGTGTATATAACAATGTATACAGTTGTTGGGTAACAATTTTTCAAAGACTATTACTTCTTTGAAAGTCGGCGAGAAAGAGTTTGGATTCACAGTTATACCGAGCTGTATTGTAAGAGAGGATAATAGAAAAAAAGCACCTTGCGGTACACCAAAGCGACGACACAGAATTAGCTTCCTCTGCTTGCAGTTTGAACATCACACTGGAGTGTTTCTTTATCATTCAGACAAACTAGTTGGCTTGTTCTGAAACTTTAGACACCACGGCCAATTACAGCGGAATTCGCCCAGACTGTAAACTAATATGAAAAGTAGCTTGTCATTTAAGATGAGAGAGGTTGTAATGGGTTAGCCATCTTAAACCCTTTTAACCAAAGTAGGCAGCAGTACCGACATACTCGTTGATATCTGTAAATGCAACAACATCTTTTTTATTCGGACTATAACTTTTTAGTAATGTCTAATACAACTTTTCGTAATATCTGCTTCATTTTCAAATATATTAAACGTTAAAGTATAAAAAGTGTTTATAAAGTAAATGAACAATATTTCCTTTATTCCATAAATTTTCCGTATTTTGACTTTACCACACAACATCCTATATTTATTAACTTAACATGTCAGTTACTTTCTGTCCGCTTTTTATTATTGAACCATTCCATTCATGTGTAGTTATGGATTTAACAATAATATCCTCAACAGTATAACACCAGATATATTAAGAGAATTTACTATCTACTCGCCAGTCAGTATTGACGTATATGACAAACCCGAAACCTGCCACTATATGCGGGAGACTTACAGATCGGTAAACTTTACAAATACTTCTCGTCACATTACAGTGCGTGTGTTATGGATGGTAAAAACCAGTAGATAATAACTAAATAGATTTATTCATTAAATACTTTTTTAAAAAACCCATGTCAAATCCATCCAAAATCTGATGTAAACGCCATCTGTGGACAAGAAACTAAACAGACCATGCATTATGGAGAAGAAGTCAGTGTTGTTTGGTGTCTCATTGATAGGGTGGCATGGAGCGTACACAATAGAGAGCGTGTGGTTCTGGGACCCACACGCCCCTCACATCTAGGTTTATAGCGGGGTCCGTTCCTGTGGACTCTTCCTGTGTTATACCCAAATGATGCTGGCCAATGATCTCTTATTTGGATTTAATTGATATAACATCGGATGCAGACAAATGAATTGACAAATTATATGCAATAGTTATTGTTACGGTCGTTAACATATATTTGTTAAAGCCTTTTCTCCATGCTTCCGTTCTCAGTTCATTGTAATTAAGATTGTACGACCTGCGGAGAACTGCCAAATTTAAACAGCAGTGAATTAATAAAGAGAGAAGATCCGGCTGATTATTCAGCCAATTAACCTGGTTTAAACCAAACTTAATGTCAGTCAATTAAACACCAGCCAGATTACACTTTTAATACAGCAAAGCATTAGGAAGAAAAACAATATATATATATCATTACGAAAGTAGGCAAATATGTATTCATGAAAAAACTTGTTGAGCGATGAGAATCCATATACTATAGCTGCTTGTTGAGTGATGAGGGCCGTCAATCCATTTCTCGTCCCAATGGGAAATCGGTGTCAAATAGTTCAGTGAGGGCAAAAAGTGACCATGGAAAGAGTAGTTAAAACGCGTGAACTGTCTAATTAAACACCATAAACAGTTATGTGACTACATTTTTAATTGAAATTTAATAATATAGGTCTAATGGTATCATGAGATTTTCCTGAGATAGAATCTGAGCTGTTGTAATGAGATACGACAATATACAAGGTATCAAGTTACAAAGCGGAACTAGGTTTGTTTGTTATCACTTGAATCTAATTAACGGACAATTAAACAAAAATGTCTGTCCATTGTTTTAGAGGTAGGAAGAGACATATACCTGTATATAATTCATCCGGCTTTACTTATTTATCTTTAAGAGCTTTATCATGAGTTTAAGACGATTTACATCTGAAAGCAACTTAAGACTATTTTTTATAGTAAATTGAAGTATCTGGCAGTAACAGATATGGACGGCAAAGAAACTGATAGTTACTGATATAATCTCAGAGCAAGTTAGAGTACATTTGTACCTGAAACAATCTCAGATAAACTTTTTAAACTGAGATGAGCTGACAAAATGATAGCAAATTATAGTAGCATAGATAATTTCAATACAACTGCACGCACAAAAAATAAAATAACTCATATCATCTAGGAACTTATAAGGTAACTGTAAAATCTAATAGCGCCTAACAGTAACAGAAATAATTTCAGAGTGACTGAGAAAAACCTTACAGCAACTACCAGTAACTTAAATAAACTGAGAAAATATGTGTGTAACTGAGAGTAACTGAGATAATCTCGCAGAAACTTAGATGATCTCAAAGAAACTGAGAGTAGTTGAGATAGTCTCAGAGCAGCTGAGTGTTACTGCGACAATATCAGAGTAAACAGACAACAACTGGTGTAAGGTTTCAATCGGTGCGACTTTCTTACAATTGAAAGCATGCATTCAGTTAAACCAGTATAAGTTGATCCAAGTTAAGCCATCGCTAATGTACATGCTGCATGTCAATTGGTCAGTTTGCTTTATTGGACTGTCGGTGTACGTATGGTTACTTTATCATCTCAATCAAGGAAACTATTGTCAATATAAAACCGTGGCAGGAAACAAACGCATCCCAATAAATATTTCCCAAAGACAAATTACAATGCATGGTATAATAGCAAGTCACCAATAATCCACTTTGAACACAAAGTTATCGAATTTTTTCCAGCGAACGGGATGATAAATGATTAAAAGGAAAATATTATACTCGTACACACAAAAATGAGATTCAGTTAATTCGCAGATGTTGAAATGTCATAAGTTTTTCATTACAAGGAGATATTATGAATTTGATTAATTACATAACAACAAAAACACACACATTCTGGCATTGCAGCGTAATGTGTAATAAAAACAAACAAAAATGTCGAGACTTACAAAAAACTTCAATCTTCAAGTAGTTAACACTAATCACGCTATATTCACTTTTTACTCCTTTGGAAGTTTTTGTGTGTGCCTCAATTCTATCCATCAGATAACACTACTACAGGTATATCATGGCTAATTATGCGGCCTCCGGGCATACATGTATTTCAAGCCCAAATTGTTTTCTTTGTTCTGTTTTTAAATCTGCAGTTTTCTATCCTCCCAGCCACCCTTTAAAGAAGCCGATAATGCATTTGGTTTTTTCGATACGTTCACCGGATTCACCATAGCAACATTGCTACTTTTTAATCTCTGCTTTAAAGTTTTTTACACTGTTATTATCATATTATTGTAGGGATTAGTGAAAAAACCTATGGTGCAAAACCCTCAATGCCCATACAAGAATCATATATGTGAAAGAGGTATATAAAACCGAAAAAAGGAAAAAAGAGCGATTGTATTACTTCAAGATATTTAGAGGGAGAAAAAATGTCCAAAACAGCCCCAGTCTAGAAAAGACGCACGATTTTACGAGTTAGTATGACAGCACGTAAGAGGGTCTACCTGTATTCTGGAACGCAAGCCAACTGACCCAAATCAAATATTAATAAACAAACTTATTAAATATTTCTAGCACACTTCAGACTAAACAATGTTTCCTTTGTTCTGATGAATCTGTGTATTTCTTTTTTAGGCTATTGTTATAGAGAAAGAATACATGGGGGCCTAGCTGTGGGCTAAAACTCTTATTTATTACCGATTGAGGGAGAGGGGAAAACATGAATTAAGAAAGGGCCAAAGTTCTTTGATGTGGAGCTATATTAACTACGTTATTGTGCGAAACAGGTGAAAACAAATTTCAAGCTAATTTAATGTTTTTCACATTCTTAGCAACAAAGCTCCTCATCTTTCACTTGACATTTCGTCGAAAAAGATGACCCATGGAGTATTGGGCTCTTGACAATATATCTACGAAGTTTGAAGTCCGTTCTTTTCAGGATTAATGAGATAATCAAAGGATGTATTTATACCGATATTTATATACATGTATAAGGCCCTACTGCTAAATTATTATGCACTATTTTCATCTATCTGTAAGTGTTAGCTATACATTCAATTATGAGAAGGGAACTTTAAATGATCACTCGTGCGCCTTTCATTGACCGTCGGATGTTTTGACTTTCTGTGAGAATATGTTACTTTCCAGTATTAACATATATGTGAATGTGTATAGAAACGAACTATAAGCTGCCACAGTTCAATGTTGAATGTAGCTTATAATCCGACGGAAAAAAGTGGACTTTTGTGGAAAATGGTTGATATGACGAGTATCAGATTCATAATGGTAGATTTAGAGCAAGTTAATGTATTGAAATGATGATATTAATCAAAAGCCCAATAATTTGTTGCTACTAGGTTAATTAGTTGAATACATGCACGAGCCCCTAGAACAAACTCTTTTGTGATAACCTTTGTTCCAGTGGAGTAGCCCGAAACTCTTTGGCTATCAAGTTCATTTCTATTAAAGATTCAATCTTGCTTGGAAATAAAATGATTACACAGACATAACACTTTATAGAAACATAACAAAATCTAGGTACCTTCAAATCAATATCAATAAGACTGTCAACTGGTTTGTATACCAGCTTGATACAGGTGTCTGTGGTGCAGGACGATATAGTTCCCGTAGTCACGCGTAAACCAAGCACTTATCGCATTACCTTCGACCCGCCACGAAATTCTGGTTTCATTGCCGTTTTTTCTATAACCAATGGCCGGAGTATATGGCCTGAATATTGTTGACCTGGCTTTCTAAAATATATACAAAAAAGGTCGAACACAAAACCTATACAATATTTTACAAATCAATAACTTGTTAGGGGTGTTTCAAGAAGTTAAAAAATAATCAGTTTATCAATCTAGATCTATTAATTATATTTAGATAGTTTTTTATTAATGTATACAATGCAGACTCAGTGTGCGTTTACAAGCTAGAGAATACGAAGCCATACAATATACAACTGTTTTCACAGGAGATTTATACCGCTGTGCAGTGAAATTTGTATTATATAGCTACTCGTTTTCGGGGGGAGTGGAATACAGGTATGCAGCCAGGTAGGTCAATATAGCTGCTCATTTACCAGGAACATTTTACCAATGTTCAAGCCAGACAGATCGATAGAGCACTTATTTACCAAGAGAAATATACCCGTGTTCAAGCCAAGCAGGCCAAGCTCCTCTTTTGCCGGAAATATTAGCCTATACCGGTGTGCAAGCCAAGCAGGTCGATATATCTCCTCCTTTGAAAGAAACATTATGCGGGTGTGCAAGCCAGACAGAGCGATAGAGCTCCTTACTAACCAAGAGAAATATACCCGTGTTCAAACCAAGCAGGACAAGCTCCTTTTGCCGGGAGCATTAGCCCATACCAGTGTGCAAGCCAAGCTATCTCCTCATTTGTCAGGAACATTATGTCGGTGTGCATGGCAAGCCATTCGATATATCTCCTTCTTTGTCTGGATTAATATACCGGTGTTTAAGTGAAGCAGGTCGATATAGCTTCTCATTACACCGGTGTGCATTGAAAAAGTCACTGCGGATGAATGTTATTCATCTGAAACAGCCGTTTGATTATTCACAGTCAGAGAACGCTCGGGCATATAGTTCATAAACACCTTAAACTCTGACCCCAACATCAATCATTTATTACACGGACCATATCAGCAATCCTGGGATATTTACACTGGGGTATTTTAATCTGCTGTACATAACCGTCATGTCCTCCCTCTTTGGATCTAAGGTGATGAAAGTTTTTTCCAAAAGTGAAATAAACAACTGGGAGTGACGATGAGTATGCCAGTAAACATTAACCAGTTCCTTCTAGTCCGATCGTTCAGAAACTCTGCCAAGTTACGGTTTTGCATTAGCCAGTTTCTTCATGTCCGATCGTTCAGAAACTCTGCCAAGTTAAGATTTTGCATTAACCTGCACGTCAAATTCGATCGTTTGGAAAGTCTGCCAAGAAAAGCATTATCTCAACCCATCTCAGAGCGATCTTAACCCCATTTTATTGGAAATAAATGTAAACAGACTTTCGGAAGGAATTCTGTGTGCTTTGCTCTGATCTGTTTGTAATTGTTATTAAACGAGTTTCTCACTGGACTGAACTGTGTAAAAAAATGTTTTATGTGAAACAGAATATATCACCATTAGCATGCAAGGAGTCACTTTGTAACCATGAAGTACCATATAAAGCTTATGAACGCAAACTGGAACTTTGGGATCAATCCTCGCCATCACTATCTTACCAGGAAGGCACGAAGCGGTGCTTTAGTTTTAGCCAAATTAGTTACGATCCAGCTGTTTTAAAAATTTGAAAACGTGTACTGTTGATCTACATGAAATGGTATAAGTTAATTTGAATCAAACAAATTTAATTATTCCTAAACAATAATTTAACAATAATAAAAGAAATTACATTTGATCTACATTTGAATAACATTATAGTAATTTGACTGGGGAGGAGAAAAACCATTTGATAAATATATAATACCGGAAGCTTTTAAAAAATAAAGAATAAATATGAATTTAAATCAAGGATCCCACTGATGAATTGACTTGAGCCCACAAAGTAGGCTAATCCGGCCCTGAAGATAAGGTCATATTTACGGTTTTATATCTTAGATATTCCAGTATGTTCAATGTTTTTGGTCCAAACGACTGTTTTTAATGAGGTACCGAATCTAGGTTAGTAATTGAATCACTTCTACGGTAACGAGACTCAGCGGGACTTGATGAGATCTAATTAGTCAATGAAAAGGCAAATAAACGCGGTTTGTTTTTCCTAGCAACTCGTTAGCTGTGGTGTCCACTGAATCGTGAAATGATTTTTTCTAAAGCATGAGTTGCACAAGGATATTCAATCTCCTAATCTTTACGTGATAAGGAAATTGTATATGATTCAGTTGCGAATAATGGGGTGCAAAACGCGCGTTATCGGGGTGACTACATTACATTGTTAGGCCGATGAATACAAGCCACCATCCACTTAATAAAATCCAATTTCGCTGTTGCATAGTACTTAGTGTAATTGTGGCCACAGATAAATTAAATTGCACCAAATTTATCGAAGGGCATTATATCAACTGGTCACAACAGATAAATAGCCAAATTTCAAACCTAGAAGAAAAATTTGTAATGTCATTTGACTTATGAAAATTGTCGTTCCTGCACCATAACTCGGAAACAGATTTCCCAAAAAAGATCTCGTTCATAGATTGCTTTTCAGACTAAATTTCTCTCGAAAATCGTATCCCCATCAAGGCACGGCTTAGAACGGCAAATCGACTGGAATACTTTACAATAAATAAATTAAAAACACCATGGTATATCCAAATATCTTTCGAGTTTGTCGATGCTAAACGTATGAATGGACAAAACAGTAGGACTATTACTCCTCCCAAACATGTGTAAAATATATCTATGGTATCCAATGGTATCCAAATATGTTTAGGGTTTGTCGATGCTGAGCGTATGAATTGGACGAAACCGCTGGATTCTTACACCTCCGCTGAAGTAGTCAGCTATTCGGTTCTGGATATACATCCTACCAGTAAGCGGCTGACATGTACAGACATACTCACAAGAACACGTCATGAAGCCACAATCGCCTGAAGCCATTTGTTCCCCCTAATACTCTGAAGGTAGGACACGATTATAGAGCAGCCCCGAAGAGAGACCCAGTTTGATTAGGTATTTCGGCACGATAAAGCCGCATCGATGCTGACGCTGACTTATGCTTACGGTGGCTTGATAAAGTATATCGTCGATGCTAAACATTGCGTTATAAAGCATCACCGATGCTTACGATGTCATAATACAGCCACACCGATGCTGACGATGACATAAAACAAAGCTTTGTGAATGCTGACAATGGCATGATAAAGCACGGTCGATGCTGTCGATAGAATAATGAGCCGACATACTCAATGGGTCTCTACATCTTCAGAGTCGCAATTTAACAGAAATATAAAAGCTGTTCGCTTTTCCAATCAATAGGTCCATCTATTTCTAAGAGCTAGTAACAGTACCAGATCTTCATAGTTAGTGTGATATAGTTCTTTTATAAAAGTACAAACCAAAAGTATACCTGCCGTCATCTTCGATAGAACTTTGGCAAACCTTGTCAGAAATTCAATTTTTTATACATGGCGTGATTTATATATCTAAACAAATAAATATTGGCATATGGATTTTAATGAATTAAAATTAATTAATCATCTCATGTATTTGTCTATAGGTTAGCCCCAACGGCACGAGATAAAGGTCTTTTCAGAAACTAGTCTCTGTGAGTTTATGTAAAACAAGAAATGATTCTTCCTTTTGTATTATTATTCCACATATCTGCGCCAGTGTGATTATTGTTTATGAATATAAATACAGAGACAGAGATACCTTGTCTACATCGTGTATAGAACCCTGGAACATTTGACAAGCGGCCCGGGTTCGGATCCCGAACACAATTTGTTCCTTTTAGTTAATATTATATTTAAAATATGGAGAAAGAAAACTTTACATCACTCCTCCAAAAAAGAATATTGGGCCTTCGACTCATTTGGTCAAAAATGATACATATGCATACGTCAATCTATATACAGACCATGCATATACACCCTGGATGAAAAATACGAAACCGTGTTAAGAATACCACTAATTACGATGAGCATCACATTAGCAAACGTATTTATTTGGGTAAGCCAAAAATCCTATAAGGCGGACACCAAAAGTATCCTATGCTTTAAACGATTAACTACACAAGCAATGACAGCAGTACTCATCAAAGTGACTTTTGATAAAGAATTTCTCGGCCAATGGATCAAATGTTACAATTTTACTAAGTTTATAATTTCCAGCCACTTCACGTAGAGCCAAATGTTTCACACATCATATATGTCACGATAACCAGGACGCAAGGATATGCACAAATCTTATCAAACCCATATATAATTAACTTCTAGTTAAGGCCTATATTCATATCTACAGAAATATTTCTCGAATTCAAAAATTGTTTTTCCAAATTCAGCACTTAATTTTAAATTCAAACAATTTGAATGTGACACCATTTTGTAAGTTTCCATTTTTAAAATTTTAACTCATGGTCTATTAAATACCATCACAAAAAGTTATGTGTTATTAACTTCCAGATATATGTGCCCCCGTGTATTGTCCGAGTGAGTTGTGGACATATAGAGAAAATCAACAACTCTACAGTGAAAGACACCCTTATGTAAATTCACTACGGTACCAAAACTACACAATTTAACGCCTAATATAGTCTACAGTCTAATAAAAAGACAACAAAACTGATTGGAATGAATTTAAATATTTCTGATTATATTAATATCACTAGCTTTAGTCTGGATTACAATAACTGGGTATTGTTTTACAAAGCGATCTTCCTCCCAACAACCATGATAGCAAATTACATTCAGATGGTCGCCATGGCAATTAAAATGAACTTCGGCTAAGATCGATTTGTGGAACGGGGGCCTCGTAAGAACAAATCTGTGTCTGTAAATCGTTTCCAAGCTATCAGTATAGTTTAAGTACTATTCATATACAGTGAAATATCCCGATTCCCTTCACTCATAATTATGTGTCGGGACTACTTTTTTGTGCGGACGTCTGCTCTCTTCAATCGCAAGAGGATTGTGTGAATTCGAGAAGAGATTAGACGATATGGAGATTCAAACTTGAATGCTGATCTTTTGATATATCTGGGTTTTGAAGGGTTATAATGCAATGCCCTCAAATGGAGTTGACAGTCTTATTCCCACTTAGTCACGATCACGACTGATCGCCGCTCTTTTCGTAGTTAATTTACATAAATAGTGGATAAAAAATTACAATATAGCTTGAAAACATATTCCTCATTTGAGTGTTGAATCGGCCACCCTCTTGACACTTTACGTCGTGTTTGGTATTATTCTTTGTTCGAGAAATGTTTACAGTACCGGATTTAAAACAATACTATAGGCATCGGATAGCCTCTGTTTACTTGAAAACGATCTTTGAATTGGGACGGAAACGTAGTAGATGATATACGAACAAGCTGTTATGAGTATATGAAAAAGATATATGCAATATATGAAAAATATATAAGCCATATATGAACAAGATATATGCAATATATGAACAAGATATATGCAATATATGAACAAGATATATGCAATATCTGAACAAGATATAAGCAATATGAACAAGATATAAGCAATTACGAAGTTTCGTTTGTTCTTCTTGCATAAATCGGCATTGAGAGGTCCTAACTTTATAATTGAAATATCCATTTTTATAAATTCAAGTACTGGTCGAGCAAACGAAAACTTTTCAAATTGTATGGAAATTATTTATTCTTTTATGTTTTATGACGACCAGAAAATCTTCTGTACGACTATTAAACTATTTATTGGTCCGTCTTTGGTCGTATAAATGGTCGATGAGGTCTTCTCTTCATTATGAAGCTTTATAAGATGGATATGCTAGACAGCGCTCCAGTGAACGATCATCTGTTGTGGGCCTATACAGACTATATGCATACATATCTACAGGTCAATGACGGGGTATTCCAGCAAACAGCATTCAGCTTGTTGGCCGCGATAAGTGTTTGTACTTAGCACGTTTAACAAGAAAATAGCTTAACTAATTTGTAGGTGGTGTAGGTTGAAATGTTTGACTTGGGTTTACAAGAAGCTCTGTAAACAGAGCCGTCTACAAAAATAACGGAAGAGTTGTTGAGGCAGATTTACAGATTAGCGTGTTCTACTGTAACTAACTCGTACATATCTGTCAGTTGTCAAAAGATACCAGTCAAGATATACCCCAGTAATACGGCGAAGCTCATAGATCTATGGCATTGGAGAATACTTGTAGGATCATATTGTGTATACTATATCTGAAGTTGTGCTCGGCAACACTGATTAGTGAATACGTATTTCACTTGCCTTAACATAATGTATCAATGTTAACAAATTATTCAGCCTCCAGTAGATTATAGAGAAATAAAACCAAGAAATATTGATTAATATATTCACTGAACTACAAGGTTTTTCTTTTGTTTTATAATTTGATTGATTTCTTGATTGCCTGCTTGCTTGCTTGATCGCTTGCTTCCTTGATTGATTGATTGATTGATTGGTTGGTTGATTGATTGATAGATTGATTGATTGATTGATTGATTGATTGATTGATTGATGATTGGTTCGCTCGTTCGTTCGTTCGTTCGTTCGTTCGTTCGTCCGTCCGTCGGCCCGTTCGTTCGTTGTTTGATTGATTGATTGATTGGTCGATTGGTCGATTGATCGATTGGTCGATTGATCGATTGATTGATTGATTGATTGAGTTGGAGTTTTATATAACCCTTTGACTGAACTATTTTTATGTGTGTGTGGGTTTTTTTTTCCGGTTTTCTAAACAAAAAAGCAGACTCGGTGCATAAATGAAACAATCTTTATATGAAAGCCAAGTACCTAATCGCACAACAAAATCCTGCTGTCTAAACAATTATGTAGCGGTGTTGATATATTAGATGAAAAGAAGAGTGTGTGTAGTTTTGATAAAAGGGACGTGTTAACTTGTTCTTAGCTCCAGGCAACAGGTTACTTTCTCTTAACAATTTACTTTATCCCAACGAAACATCAACTGAAAAGGTTAATCGATTAAACTCTTGTTAATCTATAATCTAATCCAGGTAATTACTTTCTTTACTGCTCATTAGGCGTAAACAGTTGAATAAAGGATTTTGCCATGTTTAAAGGGTAAACGTTTGAATAGCTCAACACTATAGACAATAGCATGCTGTTATCAAGTACATATCCGTTTTAATAAGCACTTGTGATTATATCTCTCAAGGATTAATTACTATTTCTCACACTTCACCACTGATAATAATTTCATCTCTACAGTAAGTGATTATGGTGTTGTTTGCGGATTGATACGTCATCGCTATTGTGACGTCAAGACCATGTCGCGACGTTATGCATTTTGACTTGAACTGGTTGCGATGGTAGGAGGAGAGCTCCTGGTAAACTTGTGCTATTGGAGCTCTAGCAGGAAGAGAGCCCCTTGTTAGTCTACTTTTTTGCCATCGGCGCTCTGGTAGGAAGGGAGATTTCGTTTACCTTTGCGCCACGGAGCTCTAAGAAGAAAGGAGCTCCCGGTTGGTAGGAAGGAGCGGCTTCATTTGTGGTATGATATATCTGGAAATAAGGGACCTGCCAGTAACCTTTGTGCTATTGAGTATCAAAGCTCTGGCAAGAAGGGAGCTCCCAGTTTATACCTTTGTGCTATCGAAACTCTCGTAGGAAGGTAGCTCCCGGTTACCTTTGGGCTATCGAGTATCGAAGCTCTGGCAAGAAGGGAGCTCTGGGTTACTTTTGTGCTATCGAAGCTCTGGTAGGCAGGCAGCTGCCGGTTACCTTTGTGCTATCGAGTATCGAAGCTCTGGCATGAAGGAAGCTCTATGTTACCTTTGTGCTATCGAAGCTCTGGTAGGAAGGCGCAGCTCCCGGTTACCTTTGTGCTATCGAGTATCGAAGCTCGGGCAAAAAGGGAGCATCTCGGTTACCTTTGTGTTCTCAAACTGAAGGACATCTAGAATACCATTGATTTTTAACGGTATTTGCCATTGTGTACGTCTTATGCTTTTCTTTTCTTACCGCTCACTACAAAATGTCAAGATTTTATGTGAAAATCATATCTTTAATAATATTTTTTTTAATTAGCTGTGTTAGAAAGAGATTGTCCAACAAATATCACTTTTATCTATTCGATTGCAAACCTGGGCTCTGAACTTTAACATCTTCGTTTTATTCTCTGTATAAAATAATTGTCTACATCGAGCCCTCTACTACAACCCAGGGTGGAAGCCTTTATAATTATTTAGTTGCTTTTAGCTGACGAAATTCCTTCTTACGGTTGAAAACATGGTCAGGATCTGTAGCTTCCTTTAATAAATCTGGATCACATTTACTAAGTTTGCTTTATCCATTAAAATTCAGGGTCATGTTGAAAACAAATCCGATGCTGAAATTATTCAAAGCGTACATATGGTTGCCGACAATACTGCCATGCTTCGAGAAGGGTTGGCCGGAGTTAGAACAACACACTTCCAAAGTTAGATGGACGTGCCCAGCGGAATGTCAATGACTTGCTCGAGAACTCCCCCAATGTTTGTCTTAGCCCATTGAGAAAGTTCCGCATTTTTCCCATAGCCGAATGAAGCATATTAAGTTAGAGAGGACCTCCCCCATTGTTCTCGAGACAAACTAAACAAAATGGTTGCAATACAGTCAACGTGAGATGTAGGGAACACATTCACAAGAAATCGTAACCCAACACTGTCCTCTCTGAGCAGTACTGATTATTTCTCTACCAGTGACAAGAGAAATAGTGGACTTGGTTCCTGCAATCCTTAGACTATTTACTCGATGGCGTAACAGCGGGGCCACTGTTACAAGGAGATAAACTGTAGCTAACTTGACAGGGTAACTGAGGACGATAAGATAAAGTCATCTCTATTTTATGGAATTAAGAAAGTGGACAAATTACCTTCGTTCACTATGTACGCATAACAGACATAGGCCTCCGAAATGGACATGGACTCAAACGTTATGTCAATTATTAACCTCATAACAGCTTTATGAACAACCTAGCGCTTAATCGAGCCTCAACGTGTCTTTGGTTGTTATCAAACGTTATACTATATAATCTCACGGTAACTTAATTTTCAACGATTCAGTTGAAGCGTGACTTTAAGTGTGATTTCAATAAAATCAAACCTTAATTCGCGCTTCAAACGTAAATTCAAATATCAAGGTTTCATTTTCATGATATTCTCATGTTTTAATGGATTAAACAAAATACTTAAGAACCGAACAGTACAATGTACTGTAATTTCAAAGTTTCAGTTCTTAATTTCTATTAATACAGAGTACAGAATCCTAAACATATTACTGATTTATTTGCTTGCTTGTTTGGCTGAATTGTTTGCTTGGCTGTTTGTTTGATTGGTTAGTTGGTTGGTTGGTTGGTTGGTTGGGTAGGTGGGTGGGTCGATAGTTCGTTGGTTAGGTGTTTGGATACGGTGGGTGGGTGGGTTGGTTGGCTGGTTAGTTGGTTGGCTGGTTAGTTGGTTGGTTGGTTGATGGTTGATTGGTTGGTTAAGTTGTTAGGCGGTTGGGTGGTTGTTGGATCGGAGTGTAGCAGATTATTTCAGTCTTATGAATGCGTGCCAGCCCAATGGATGAAGGAAGACACCCTCGACACCGCTGGCCACAAAGACAAGACAAGTCAACGCCAAGACAACACTTAGACACAACACATTGTCTTCTCGTTGCACATTAGATCAGAGGGCACCGGGACAGTGAGAAGCTCCAGTAAACCCAACAGCCTGCCACATTGGTTTTCATCAAGTGACTCTCTGACGTAACCAACAGCCGAACTAGTACTAACAACTACGTAGATTGATATCGTGGCAGCAGCCCCGAACACTTACAGAGTCTATAGCATGTCACGTTTTTGACCGCATTACATTCGGAAATAAGCACATTGCGTCCGAACTGTAAACAGTAAAGTTGTTAAGTTGTAAACTTTATGTAAATGTTTTCAGAAATTATATAGCAAATGCATATTCGTTTATCCTATTTAAGAAGAACTTAATGTATTATAAATAACTCAAATAAACAAACATGAG
>JAVFBW010094653.1:0-16720 GCA_034783835.1 Mopalia ciliata
TCTTATCACCAATATTGTACAGGTCATCATGAGCCTGATACAGTTGTCATGATCTTATCACCAATATTGTACAGGTAGCCATGATCCCGATACAGCTGTCATGATCTTATCACCAATATTGTACAGATCACCACGAACCTGATACCGCTGTCATGATCTTATCACCAATATTGTACAGATCACCACGAGCCTGATACAGCTGTCATGATCTTATCACTAATATTGTTCATGTCATCATGAGCCTGATAGAGCTGTCATGATCTTATCACCAATATTGTACAAGTAATCGCCAGCCCGATACAGCTGTCATGATCTTATCACCAATATTGTACAGGTCATCATGAGCCTGATACAGTTGTCATGATCTTATCACCAATATTGTACAGGTAACCATGATCCCGATACAGCTGTCATGATCTTATCACTAATATTGTACAGATCACCACGAGCCTGATACAGCTGTCATGATCTTATCACCAATATTGTACATGTCATCATGAGCCTGATAGAGCTGTCATGATCTTATCACCAATATTGTACAAGTAATCACGAGCCGGATACAGCTTGTTTGTTAGATTTTATCACCAATATTGTAAAGGTCATAATGCGCCTCATACAGCAGTCATGATCTTATCACCAATGTTGTATAGGTCATCATGAGCCTGATACAGCAGTCATGATCTTATCACCAATATTGTATAGGTCATCATGCGCCTGATACAGCTGTCATGATCTTATCACCAATATTGTACAGGTCACCACGAGTCTGATACAGCTGTCATGATCTTATCACCAATATTGTACAGGTCATCATGCACCTGATACAGCTGTCATGATCTTATCACCAATATTGTACAGGTCACCATGAGCCTGATACAGCTGTCATGATCTTATCACCAATATTGTACAGGTTATCATTCGCCTGATACAGCTGTCATGATCTTATTACCAATATTGTAAAGGTCATCATGCGCCTCATACAGTAGTCATGATCTTATCACCAATATTGTACAGATCACCACAAGCCGATATAGCAGTCATGATCTTATCACCAATATTGTACAGGTCATCATACGCCTGATACGGCTGTCATGATCTTATCACCAATATTGTACAGGTTATCATGCGCCTGATACAGCTGTCATGATCTTATCCCCAATATTGTACAGGTCATCATGCGCCTGATACAGCTGTCATGATTTTATCACCAATATTGTACAGGTCATCATGTGCCTCATACAGCAGTCATGATCTTATCACCAATATTGTACAGGTCACCATGAGCCCAATGCAACTGTCATGATCTTATCACCAATATTGTACAGGTCATCATGAGCCTGATACAGCTGTCATGATCTGATCACCAAATTAGTATGAAAGGGACTCGGATAGTGGCTGATCTAAAAAAAGACAGACTAAGGAAATCAAACCTTCCCACTTGACTATGCTCAACAGAGAAAAGAAACACGGACACAATATCAGAACTGCATTGGGCAGATTATTTCCCTCTTTAAAATAACACCCCATGATTGTCCATCATCCTCTATTCACATATTTTTAATGAACACAGGGGGACTGCTCAGAGGCATGAGGTCAGTGCTCTTCCCCAGACAAAAGCTTCATTTAGAGGTGTTTCATCCTCTTTAAGAAGCAACTCTCTGTACAAACAGTAACTGATAGGATATTTTAGGCGAATTATTTTCAGATATAAATACAAAGGGTTTAAGACCCAAAATATAACAGGGTTTTATAGCAAGACTTGGGATGTTTTGAGACGAGTTTGTTCGATAGAAAAAATAGGTTAAATGTCTGAATTATAAGTGCTGTTTTATGTCAAGAAAACTATAATAATAATAAAAAAAGATTCGTCGGGATCCTTGTATATGATTAAATTATCCCCTCAAAAGTAAATCAAAATATCTATTACTCATTTCTCAGGGGTAAATGTATACAGAATAAATCACATTTAAGTATGTGTTCATGCCTAGTAGGTGTAGTAATATTACACTGTTATATAACCATCCTTTCTCTGTTATAAGTGATATCATTAATATTCACCACGTACCAAACGCAACATGATTGCTGTTTTTGGCATCATGTATTCCTAGACTTCTCTATTTGTGCAAAATTAACGACTATAGAGTGTTGAAAGACATTGTGGGTAATGCTTGGATAAGAGGGGGGAAAACTGATTTGGGGCGATAAAGAAAAACTCTGAAAGTCAAATTAAACAATAATCTCACATCTTTGGAACTGCTCGCCAAAGTCAGCCTGTACAAACAATCGTTCGGCAGGATCGATTCTGATGATAATTACATTTTGAGAACAAACGGTTTTATATGCGGAAGACGACAGCCATGATGAAGAAAATCAGGATTTGACAGTCACTATTCAAACATAGCCGCGAGCCCATCAGAAAATTATCATATCTGTTAATATGGCCTCTTGTCCGAAAGCCATTGCTGTATTATAATCAAGATGTATTCTTCAGCCTGGGAGAATTTTGTCACTAATCTAACCAACTGAAATTATGTTTAACACAATACAAACCAATCAGATATCCAAAACAGACATCAGCGTCCGCTTAATTTCAACTCAAAATCAAAAGAGAAATTAAGACTAGTTTAGCAACATGTTTTAATAAAAGTTATGCCAGAAAAAAACCCATAAAAAATGTGTATGTCTGAATGAGGCACAATAAAGCATTCTGTATTTCCAGGTCAATTGCAAAAAGTCTCAATTTTTGTAAGTTCAGCAGACGTCCCCTTAGTGACTTGAGACAACTCCTGCATCATAATGATTTTTTTATTATCTTACTCAATACAGATTTGCTAAAGTAGACCCAAGCTTCTAAAACACGAGTCTTCAACATTAACAATCTAGCAAGACACAATCTGTTAGTACAGGATAAAACACAGGGTATCAAGATCAACTTTATTAACCAATTCCCCTTCAAAGTGAAATAACACTTAACAAAAGGTAGAGTTAACATGTTTGCTGAATTGTGGACAGTCATGACGAGTGTCGATTTGAAGGCAATTGCTAAACATTATTGACAAACTTTATACCATTGAAAATAGATGTTCATGTATAATGTAAAATTTTAACCAAATGAAAAAAAAAAACACCCTCAACTTAGGCTATGGTTTAAAACTTGGTTTATTGAGTAATGTAAAGCGGTACCAGACATTAATCCCCTGTCTACAGCTCTGGCTTTACGGATAACAGTAACAATAGTGGAAGGATTTGGTACTGTACCATTCACAAATGTGTTTATTTCCCAGGGAACACTTCCCAATCACAAACACTACCAGACTATATCCACAAAACCCTGACAAATGTTTTGGTGTTTTTTTTAGAGTAATCTACAGATACTTCCTCTTCCCACCATGGGTACAGCCTTTACAAAAACAAACAGTCCAGGTTTTCTACTCCAGCAGATTTTTCTACAGACCTTTAAGCCTGTATACAGGAAACAATAGTGAAGCTAAGGGAACCATTGAGTTAATCAGAATTATCTAAAAGCATGATATTCGGCAAACATACAGTTAAAGTCAACTTTGTATTTATGGGAATAAAAAAACCAAAATGAAAAAATTCTGTTTCTTTGTTTTATTGGTGTTTAACGCCATACTCAAGGGTATTTCACATATATGATGACAGATTGTCCACTTCACACTGCCTCCTTGCCTAACTACAGAGGAAAACCGAGAGGAGACCACCTCCTGCGATTGTGAAATAATTTTGAAAATGAAATGACAATTTATATGTTTAGAGTTTTCTATGAAATAGAACATACATTACAAAGTTTAGTGATGAACATTGTTCTTTATGAATGCCAACCTGTGTCCAATTCCACCAGGAGATCTAAGCCTGTGTTCATTTTAACTGATTATCAAGACAGGAACAGGAGACTAACCAAGGGGTTAGGTAGAGGGGTGTTCACCCATTCAAATGGACACCCTAAAGTAGACGATTGCCTCATTATGACACCCTGTTTTAAGGAACTGTTAAATTTTGGACACCCAGTTACTCAAAAAGTGAAGCGAAATGTCCATTTTAGACTCCATACGTTTTAGACCCTGAGGCTGACACGCCAAGAAAGAAGAAGATCCACCCCTTGTAGTGTGTCAATATTGCGGCACATTTTCATGGTACGACTTGTAGTAATGGCTCTAGGGGATGCCCATTATTTGCCATTTTTCTTTTAGTCAAGGAAAACATAAAAGTTATTGCTTCAAATCCTATTACAAGACTGTACCTTTGCTTACTATCCTAGTATTGTGATGAAGGATGTGAAGGAAAATCATGAATGTCTAAACCTGTACATATAATTACTATCTAATCTGTACTCTGTTTCTCCTCTGAAATATATTATTCAACACCAACATCAAATACATACACAAAAGTAATGACAAAAGCATTGCTTTATTGTTGAGATGCATCATGTTAGGTAAACTTAATGTTAAATTGTTCTTTCTCTGAGTAATGTAACAGCCGCCATTATCACTTACCTCCCTATATGTAGTCGGGAGAGATCTGTTATTGCCCAATGCCCAGACATAGATAACATGTGAACCTTGTCCAAACGCTTCCCAAACATAACGTCTTGTCAAACTGAAAATGAAAATCAAAACAACATTATATACAAGGAGACTGTTTAATTGGGGTTTCACACAGTCCTTTATTTTACAGTGTATTTCACTGATTTGACTTTGTGGAGCAGATTGATTTATTGTTTTAAGCCAGGCTTTATAAACGTATTTCACTTATATGACAGGGTGTATTCCAACAAAAATTGACACTAGCACAACCAAGATGTGAAGCAATAATGTTGGAAATTTAATTTTACTCCAGTGCTGAGTAAGGACAGCATTGCCACTCTTCCAACAAACTGCCCTTAGCTAGAGGGCTTGTGGCAGCAGAATTGGCGAAGAAACCTACCCTTGACATCAATGGCAACAAACAGAGACAGTATAGGATACTCATAAAACACATCAGAAACAGATAGATAGACTTTGTGTAAGGTACTTCCCTTAATGGACAATTCATTATTATGATTTAGTATTTGTGTTAATAAATGAAAATGTAATTTCAATTCATTTGCAAGTCGTAATAAACGTCAAATCATAAACAAGAAACAAAAGATCCAAATGTGTTTTTAACAGAAGACAAGAAAAAAAAAAAAATAGAAATAAAAAATTAATAAAGGCCATTTAAAATACACTGTAGTTACTAATATAAATCAGTGCACATCTAAAAATAAATCACAAGGAATTCATGGCTCTAGGCATGCTCTTAAATATCCACGTAACTTCATGTAGATTAGTTCTTATAGAACCACAAGGCTATCTCTCCATTAAGAGTTTAGAATACCAGAGTTAAGATAATGTTCATGTGTCCTGGAGGAATTTCAACTCTAGTGACTGCAACATATCGAGACAAAAAATGTAAATATGAAGAATCTCTGGTCAAACAATCTGATAAAAGTTGCTTTGATTCAATGATTGATTGATTGAATGATTGATTGGTGTTTCAAGCTCAAGGGTATTTCAAAATATGATGGTGGTGTATTCAATATTTCAGATTCAGATTTCACTTTATTACAAACAATATGATCAAAATGATAAATCGATTTATAATGATTGATTTAATCATTGCTTCAAATCATATTACACTAATAGTGTTTACAGATTTTCCTTTTACATGATTACAGTGTAGTCCAACAAATAACAGCTATATTGTATTGTTTAAAGACAATCCGGACACGTGGAGTAGGTTGGTCAGTATTAACAAAAATTACAATTCTACCAATGCTTAGTGTGTTAAGTTTGTATTTAGGTTATATTTTCTAATCCAAGCACTAACACCGATTGATAATTTATCATAACCTATTTATAGCAAGTGTGTCAGGTAACCAAGTCACAAAAAATAAATCAAAATCCACCAATGCATCCATTTTGTTTTCTTTTCTTTTCTTTAAAATATTTAGCAACTATCCTTCATTATTTTAAACTTACTTACAGCAACCATTTGTTGCTGGTTTTTGTTGTTATTACCACCATTAAATATAGTGAAACATATTATTGGAATGACATCAGATGGCTATTAACAGAAATAAAAAAATTAATAAATAAAGAAAAACTGCCTCTCATTTCTTACATACCACAAAAACTTAACTATTTTATGACAAGTTAAAATGTGACAAAGTTAAATCCCTACTTTCAATGATATTTGTACATATTGTTATGGTCAGAATAATTATAAATGTACTTGTGGAAACAAATCTCGAAGAAAATTTTAAAACTGAGGCTTTTCACATTGACAAATTTGAACAAAATTGAAATAAATAAAAGCTGGAAATAGAAAGATCTAAGTAGATATTGACGAAGGTAGTTACTGAAAAAAAAGCTTTCTCTATTTTTGTACTTATTAACATCCCTGTGCAGTGCAACTAATTATTAGAAATAGTTATACATGTATGTTAATGCTTTAAAATCAGCACACAACCAAATGTACCTGCTTGATTAAAATTGAATTTGATAAAGTGAAAGAGATGAGGGGAATAAATTTCATATAAATGTAACTACACATCGATTATGTAGTCTAAAGAAATTTGATATGTAATAGTGAAATGTAGGAGATCTTTGCCTTCCCACATACCAGAGAAATCTATATATTCTATCAGGCCTTAGATCAGGGGTCTGTGTAAACCCAGAAGAAACAACACTCTGGTGCAAGATGAACACCATTTGGCATTGCGCTATTTGATACATATACTCCAGTACCTTTACACAAATTGGTGAACAAAATCTGGCGATGTTTAGACTGCATACAAGGTTTTCATAGCAAAGACTTGTACTAAGTGCTTAATATAAACACCTAAAAGAAACTTGAAGTTGGTCTTCAAGCTCCCCTGGTAAGTTATATTTTTTTTAGTATTACAAATATTATAATTCATTTCCCATTTCCATAAATAAATCACACCAGCACAGAAACAAAATCTATCTTACATTTTAGATAAACTTTTAAAGACAAGTTTATGACAAGAGTTTAATCTGCAGTTGTTATTGGTATCTTCTTGGCATCTTGCATAATGGTAACAACCATACACATGGTATACATAAAAGTTATACATACAGAGAGTTTAAGTCAATCAAATTTTAACAGAAAATATTGTTAATGACACCACTGATCAGAGTTAATTATACAACACCTACATATATCCTTTTACTGTGCAAAAACAATAATTAATTAACAAAAAAAAATTTAATGACACAATTTTTATATAAAAAAGGCAAAATTAGACAGCAATCTGCTCTAATGTTGCAGAAGTTTAGAGACATCCTGATTAAATATTTAAACTCAAACAAAACCTCAAGAAACAAATTATGATTGTACTTTAACATGGCCTTAATTTAAAAAAAAAATACCAATGATTAGAGTTAATTATACGAAACCTACATATATCCTTTTGCTGCACAAAAAATATTGTTAAGGACACAATTTTTAAGACAAGAAAGAAATATATAAATAAAGAAATAAAGGCATCATGATTGTACTTTAATAATGTACTGTAATTTATTAAAAATGACCAACGATTAGAATTAATTATACAAAACCTACATATATCCTTTTAATGCACAAAAACACAAATAAATTGATAAAATCAGTATAAACTATAATTTTAGACCTACCATGGAAATGCTGACTGCTCACTGATTAGATCGAACTACAGTTACAAGAAGTTCAGCTGTTGTTGTACAGTACTGAACCAGCAGCTGTACAGATCCACAACCAGTCTTAAGAGTCTGCAGCATATGTATGATAGAGACTTCTCAGCACCTAAAATGGCACTGGGTGAAGTGTTGTTCTCAGTCCCCAAGGCATTGTCTGCCTGTGGGCTGGCTTTCTCTGTGCCATATCAGAACACAATTCAAACAAACAGATCAGACCAGAAATAGCTCAGTGGAAGAACAGCAGAGCTGAGACAGTAATGGTAGACATATGTCCCATCTGTGTGTGTTCACCATCCCACTTCTGACACCAGATTGCTAGTTGATTTTATAAGTTCTCACATCAAACTGGACAATGCTTAAACAAGATTTGTATGTCCGTTCCTTTGCTGTAATTCTAAAGGACAAAAAACCTTAAAATCTGTTGATGTAAACAACAAAAAATTTGTTTCAAAAGTCTCCAAAATCAAGATGGTTCATCATAAGAAGGTTCAAACTGCAGATAAAATGTTGATTTCAGTTGTTTCATGTGTCCTTTTCAGGACCAAGCTACAGCTTAATTTAGCAAAAACTTTTCCTGGGAATACTGAACAGTTACTTAATACCTGGAAACTTCATTGAGAAGGGATTTCAATAACCCCAAAACTGAAATAATTTGTTCGTACAAAGAGCAACTTCTTAATCAGTTAATACAATGTTAGGCGAAAAATACAGAAATGGTTAACAAATTTAGCACAAAAGTAAAAGCCCTATTTCTTAACACAATAGATTCGGGTAAATCTAGTCCAAATTATTCCTTCAATGGATTTAACTGTTTGCCTCTAGGTTAGATGTTTATAGAGAGATTGGCACCGAGAAAACATGAAGGCTTTGCTCTCTCTGTCAGGAGAGATGTCCTGAATGAGACTGAACAGAGGGAACAGAGCCTAGCAATACAGAGACTTAAAACTAATCTGTCAATCAAACTTATGGAGTATCCGACAAGTAGCCATCAATCTTGACACAGTCTTTATACACAATATCAACCCCTCTATACACAGCTCGAGCATATCATCTGCTTCCCTGTGACCCAGTACCCAGTAACTAACACAGGCCATGAAAGAAAAAGCATTGTTTTGAGAAGAAACAAACCCAGATTTATCACAATTCTAGGGTTTCCAATCAAAACTGATGTGAACACCATAATAGGTCTGCCTCCGCTTCTCAAGCTATAGGAACACATGTATTGGCAGGCTATCACACATACCTTTCTGTTAGCCCAGCGCTTGATTTCCCTAGTACTTCATTCAAATAGATTGAAGCAATGTGTAATGAGCACCTTTGTAAACTGGTCTCATACCTATGTAGGCAGATTCTGTAGCCTTTGTCGGCTCTATATAGAGTACAATAAACATTCACAAATTAAAACATTCCCACTGACCTCCAACAACGAATCTGTGCTTATTTTTTGCTGACATATTGCTTCTATAAGCCGGTGGATCAAGTAAAAGGTAAGCCTACAGAGATATGGCTGCTGCGTTAGCTATACCATGGGCGTTTTTCAACGATGTGGAAATGCCAACCAAGTCAAGTACATGTCAAAGTCATTTGTATAAAAGCTTTTTTCCTCCATAAAAATATGCACAGCACATTTCTAGAAATTCATAAGCAGATGGAAATCGTATGGGGGACCGTTGGCATTTTCTCCGCTCAGCTCCATCTAAATTCTGTAAAATTCCTGACTACCTTGAAAAGTTGGAGTTAAGCCGACTCCACCCACGATAATGGAAGTGTCTCTAACTGAGTCATATGTTTGCTATTTGACAATCTCCATGTGTTGATCGTTGTTCCTTGAGCTGTCACCATCTTAACAGACTGCCATTGTCCACAGTGTAAGTCTATTTCTCTATGGGAATCTACACCTGAGACCAACATGTTCACACTTATCAAAACCTAGACAATGTTTAGAACAACTAATTTTGTGAAAAATGTAAAGAAAATCCTATCACATATGTACATGTACCAATAAAAACCTAGATACAGTTTACACAGAAGACAATGTACTTTTTAATCAGAAGTGGCAAATTAGAAATAATAAAATAAATATTTTATAGAAATATAGGACACATTGTGATGCGAAAGAGTGACAAGATCCTATAATTGAAAATATCAACAGAAATTTAATACAGCCCAATAACCTGGCTGATTTACTATGACAATTACAAAAGAACCTTTTTCTCAGCATGAGGTTATCAAAATATCCTTCTGATAACAGATGGATAAAGAAAGTATTATAAATGTTTTGATAGAAACAAAAGCATTAATAAAAAAAAATTCAAATGTACAATGACATCTTTGCAAAAAGACACGAGTACAAACTATAAACAAATACAAACGAACAAAATGTATGGTTTTAAAACAGATTTGAGGTTAAAATGATGAAACTTTACAAAAGTAATACATGTATATAGTTGGCCTACATTAGAGTTCCAGAAGCCCTTTAGACGAACATTTTGAAATTTGAACATATGAGTTTCCATGTATTTGCATGGTTGTGATTTTATGTCATACTTAAGGTTGTTTTACGCTGTATGGTCCAGTAAATTAACCTCACTTGATGAACCCAATAGCAGGATAAACCTAAAAAAACATCCATTCTTGCCCAGGGCATTTTAAATGTAGAAGAAAAAAATTGGTCTTGCATGTTGCAGCCTGATCTAAAACCACTGTCTCTACACAGTTTGATCAGCAGTTAAGATATGTTAAGAATTTTTTTCTAAACTTATTTACTACTGCTGTTAAACCTTACTTATGTATTGTATATAGTGATTTTCGAAACCTGTAACTGGACATTCAGTGTAGAGTGGAATCCATAAAGCCTTGTGTTATGCTTAGTACATCATCTTCTAAATGCCTCTTAAACAAGTTATTCAGTGTAGTGTTTGTTTTTTTGCAATAATAAAAAAAATATAAATAAAATTTAAAAAAATGCACAAAAATGCCCCAAAAAACCCCACAAAAATCAAACATCACTTAGACAGACACAAACCCAAATATTGTTAATTGATTGCAGGAACATGTGCTGCTGTGGAAAACAAAGATCACTTTTGAGCTTAAAAATTGTGATGAATCTTAGGATAAGTTAGTGAATTGATACAGACCCAAAGGAACCATGTGCAAACTTGGAATTAAAATGGTCAGTCATATCACTCTTAGTTTACTACATAAGCCTTGTTCAGAGACAACTGGGTTTAAAACAAATAGTCACCAAAATACAGAACAACTAAGAGACGGAATAATTAAATTTGTCAGCTTTGGGCTAAGCCTGCGATTTACATAGGTGAAGCTGAAACTAAATAACTTTAATATGTCAAGAGAATGACTTGGTTAGAGTGATAGGTCGACAGAGAGTAAAATCTTTTTAGAAATTCATCAGCACAAAGTTATAAATAAACATGTATTAACACAACCTTGTTTCCTCCCATCATGTCACGACACTAATTTTAAAACTTGGGCAAGTATTTGTTTTAACAGTTTGCCTCACCTGGGTAAACGACATTCCAAACTTTAACTAGGACATCTAGAAGTTCAATGTCTGTCCAAGTTCAGTCGTTTCCGTTAAAACAATCAGTTTAAAAAATGGCCGTCTTCTGCCAAGCATTTGAATAGCATCAGCTCCGATAACATTTTTATAACAACAATTTCCAATATTAAATCAACAGAAATGTGGGCCATGAAAATATTTGAGACTGCAAAAAAGAAAAATAAATAAGAAAATAGGCTAAGAGTTGAATTGTTTAAACTTTTATGCACCATGATTGGATAATTTGCAAAAAAAATGTGAACAAAGCCTGAATGGTCCACCGGAACCACAAGTATCTAAGATTAATTTTTGTTGTTTTGCTAATATGACTTGTAAAACCTTTTGACAGGTAAAACAAAATGCAATTTGCTTTACTACCTCAGACCTGCCAACCGTAAAATAAATTTATCCATAAAATTTTTATTTAGCAGTATTTTCCCACAGTTTTGGTATTTTTGTATTACAGCATAGGACAGAATATAAGTAATGTATTAAGTAATGTTTTCTTCGAGTAATATGGAACAGGGGGGGTATCACTTATTTTTAATATAGGGTTTTAACTTCCCATGTGTGATGTTCTTTGTATTACTTAATATAGCATAGATAAATATGTAATCCAAAATATCGTTTTATATGTGTCTATGACAAATTCACACTCAAAACAGACTAATCTTATTCACAAGGATAACATAAAATAAAATTATTAAAAAAAAGAAAACATTATTAAAAAAGAATAACAAATGATGTAACTGAGGAGGTAAAAATGACACACACCTTCCAACAGAAACAAAGGCATTTCACATAGAACAAGTAAAACATGTCATTCAATAGCTGTGAAATTTCACTTTTACAAGTTATGAGAATCCTGATTTTTCAACCACATATTAATAATTAATTGGAAAAACTTAAACATTGTAATCCTGATTTTTCAGCTACATATTAATAATTAATTGGAAAAAACATTTTAAAGGAAACTGCTGAGTAAAACTGAATACATGTACATGGACTTAAAAATGAAATGATAAATTTTGATCTACAAAAAGCCTTTTTTTTTTTTTTTATAAATATTTTAAGGCTTTTATTAGGTCCGTACAAATAATTAATATTTATCCTTCCGAGCCAGCAATAACATGTACAGTTCATGAAACTCCAATCCAATTTCCTTAATTCGGCATTAAACAATACACTACTATTACTGACATCATCAGAGGTCCCCTGTAGACCGTTATACATTTACAGGGCAGTATCCAGAGCCATTTTAGTTACGCCCAAACTATATCAAGCTTTAACTAATGTCAATATATTACTATTTTCATTAATTCCTCTTAAAATCAAGCTAACCGGGATCCAGAGCCATGATTATGGTTTGAAGAATTTGGGATGTGAACTTGGAAATTTTCTTGAAACCGCCCTCATTTTATAAGGTAAAAAAAAACACTTTTAATTCAATTTGGCTTCAGATCGTTGACTTAATGCTAACAGATTCATGTCATACTTAAGGTGATTTCACTCATATCAAGAGGCCAGTACAATTGATAAAATAATGACCCATTAAACCCAAGTCTAACTGCATCCGGCCACAGAGGAGACAAACAGAATTCTACAGAAGTCAATGTATATGTACATTTGAGCAGAGCACATATCAGTCTTATTTAATGTTTGAATTGGGAGAGATGTTTGCTTATTTCTCAATCTGCTTGATCCTAGAATGCAGGTCAAGGCTAGATAGATCTCAAAATACCATGGCAATTCTGTTTACTTTAGGAATGCGCCATTTACTTGGGACATATAGAAAGTGGTCATGTAAAAAAAATAAGGAATATTTTTAAAAATTCAAATCCTATTTTGTACAATAATTCAGATAGCAGTCATTAAATGATAATTGTGACAAAGACAAACTATAAATGACAAAATAGCATTGGATTTGTATTGCAAAATATGTTTTAAACACTATCACAATTTTAACCCAATACGAAACATATCATCTCACAAATTCATAAAAAAAATAATTAGTCAGTGAGAAATTTTTAATAAAAATAAGAATTAAGCCAAATGCCGAACTAACAAATATACAAAAGTGAATATGTAAAATGGATTCAAACACAACAATTCTAACCTCGCACAGCATTTGATTTGCAGAAAAATGCACATAAATACAAAGAGGGTCAAACCTAAATTATTGAAATACAAAATCAAGTCTGGTAAAACATCAAGCCAACAACCTGAGATGAACAGAAATATTTAAAACAATATTTTACTGAAAAATCTAAATATTTATCCTACCTTTGTAAGGCAACAACTCGCGGTCCTTTTAGTTGTATCCCAGATAAAGCCTCTTCAACAAGAAAGAAAGATGACAGTTCTAATTCAGCGATTTCACCTTCACGTCGGCCGTGTACAACCACTCTATGAACTCCTACTTCTTTGAATATGCTACTCCAACCACTATTTGTAAAACATAAAACACAAACACTTGAAACGTGAGATTAGACAAGGTTTATATTACAGGCTGAATCAACATGAAGTACACTGTTAGAACAGAAATAAAATGAATAGGACTATTATTAAATTTCTTTTTTAAAAGTTCATTCTTTCCACATATATAGCAAACTATGTCAAATTAAAAAATATACATGAAAATGTCCCAGGCAGATTGCAATACTAAATTGCTGTTTAGCATGTGTTGATGATACAACGGACTCACCCTGGCTCTGACAGCCTACTATGTGGCACCCAAATAGTGTAATACAAACAACAGCAATGTTCATATCTCCAGAAGTAATAACATATATATTTGTATTATAGAGAAAGACCATGTTGCTTGCCTCCACCCTCGCTCAAACTCAGGTATAACACACGCACATATAATTGTATATAGTTACATTTTTTAAAGTCTTAAGAGAAATGAATATAAACACATTATCTCTGCCAATTTACATTTAAATGAAACTTATCCCCAGAGGCCTTCATACAAAAATAATGCATTTAAAAAATCTCTGCCAGTTCACAATGTTACGTGTACTTTAAAATTAACAGATTTAAGCAAATCAAAACAAATAGTAACAAACTAAAAAAATATGGGTTTATTTATATATTTCCAGAATTTATTTGGAAAATCCTATTTTTTGTGTTGTAGGTTAAAAAAAATGTGAATTTGTAGAAAAAATAAATAATGAAAAAGAAAAACACTAAGCTAAAATAAAAAATAGAGTTTTTTTTGGTAATAAATTACAATAAGGTATGCACAAGATGGCAACTCACTATTCACCAATGTTTTACGAGCATGACAAATGCTTGCTGTTTGCATCTAAACATTAAACAACATCTATAAGCTATTTTGTCATTTCATGACAAGTATATTAAAAAAAATCTTAAAGAAATGATATTATGAAATGGAAGTCAGTTATCCTTACCTATGTCCTATTTAAATGTCCTAAACTCCTAAACTTGTAAGGTGGACGTACTTGTGAAGAAGAAACCAACATAACATATGAAAAGCTTGATTCAGTAAATATTCACCTGGGATTCTTCCATGCTGCTTGATCATAACAATTTTGAATTCAACAAATCTCGTTAATAAATTGAACCAAACTAGCCGTCCAAACTTAGCACAGTATTCATTTTTCCTTGTGTTTCAGATAGGAGATACAGCAGAATGAAGGCAGCTTAACGATTGCGCCGAGACTCTTTGTTGTAAGAATAGGGATAGTTTGTCCTTTTGACAAGAGAGGGAAAGAGATTTCTGGAGCAGGCAGGAAAGTTAAACAAACATTAAGCTGCGAAATCTACCCCCTGAAGCTATCCTCGTCCTTATGCCATTTGTTTGTGGGGGGACAGTTGTTTCTTTCTGTTGACCAAATATGGCTGGGGTAATCAAGTCCCAATTCAAGCCATTGTGCTTACTAACACACAATTTGATTGGTTGTTGAAGCACAGGACAGGCTACTCAACACAGATCAAATCTAAATTTATCAGAAGGTTGCCTTTCAGAACAAGCATGAGTGCTCATTGTACAATATATTATATTGTTTCAGCTCTCTTTGGTAGAGTCAGTATAGTAAGGTTTAACAATTATTTACTAATCTTTACTAATTTATCATCTATTGTCGATCAGCTGATTTATCGCAAAGTTTGACAATTTTTTTGTCCTCATAATTAATAATATGAGATAGGGTCAAGATTTTAAAATGTTTGTATGTGTTTCTTTGTTTGATTAGGGTTTTACGTCATTCTCAAGAAAAATGTTCATGTGTAGACCCACAAGCAATATTTATTTAACAAACACTATGCATCACATTCTATTTTTATGTCATTTTGGCAAAAGATATAGAAATATAGTACAAACTTAGATCATCTCAGTAAGTATTTTCACAGAATCAAAGCTTTGTAGGCCTGGAATCTGGGCTTATCCAAAAATTGTTTACCTAGCAACAGTATAATCCACCTGTTTGACAATATACAGGTACATTTAACCTGTATCAGTTACTCTGCCAGAATTTGCTAGACATACCCATGCACAGGAGTCATAAATTAAGCCCATATTCTTGAGTACCTTTTATGAAAATTTTAATTTATCGAAACTTAGCAAGAATTTGCTTCGTTTTATTCCTCCTGAATTTATATTACACATTAGTCATACATTAAGTTTTTTTTTTATGACAACCTTTTACAAACAAACAAAAATTGAGATATACCAAAAATTAGCTAAAATTGTTTTTTTTTTATTGACTTAGAGGGGCCAACTTTGTCAATCTCTTTAGCACAACCACAAAAATGTACAATGTTTTGTTGGAAAGATATTGGAGTCATTGAAACTGAAAGCTTACTCAAACTCTACCCTAACAATGTGTGATTGATTGATTGATTGATTGGTATTTTTTGCCGTGCTTAAGGGTTTCTCGTTTATATGTGGGCGGTGTAACAAAAATTGACACTAGCACAAGCAAAGAGTTTCCCTAATGTTGGAAAGTTATTTTTCCTCCAAAGCTAAGTAAAGACAGCGTTGTTACTCTTCAAACAAACTACCCTTTATAGCTCAAAAGACTGAAAGGCTCAATTTAGGTGAGTGGTCCAGACATCAACATATGTGTGAGTAAGTATATTGAGAGAGAACACCTTAATAAAACAGAGAATTGCCCACACCATTGATACTTGACCCCTTGCTGACAAGTAGAGAGTATAACAGTCAGATTTATAACCAGGCCACCACTGGCACCAAAGCCTTAACACCCAGACAACCTGTATCAGGTGTTTTAAATACAGGCCACATAGAACAGATAAAGAGTTTGCTAGACAACTTCATTTCCCTATCAAATACCAATATATCATGTACAGATTAGGTTAACGGGAATGGTATTTGACAGTATCTAATATCAGCAAATTTTTAATGCAACCCATTGCCTTAATATCCCCCCCCCCCCCC
>JAVFBW010094760.1:0-16719 GCA_034783835.1 Mopalia ciliata
ATGTAGGGAAGCTTTGAATAAAATATTAATATGATTGGAGCAGCAGTTGCTGAGATATAGTGATAACAAGAATTGTTTTGGGACGGACGGACGGACGGACGGACGGACGGACGGACGGACGGACGGACAGACGGACGGACGGACCACGGAGTGTGATGAGAATAGCCCACAGTCAGAATGACTGTGGGCTAAAAAAACAACTTGAAATTACTTTCTCAGTCTATATCTCTAAATAAGCCTATATGCCTACATTGTATGCTAGACTATTAGAGATAGAGAACACTGAAAGCCCATTCATATAAAGTATTGTGCTCACTTTAATATTACCTATATAGTAACGGAGTGAAACCCAACGTGAATATGATTTATTGATTTAAGATTACTCTCAGATTTGTTTTCGCCTTATTTATTTCAAACAATATAAGTTGAGAGAGACATTGTGACGTCTCTGTACTTCAGTTGTTTGTTTGAATACATGGAGTTTAACTTCGTTGTCGGGGATATTTCCCTTGCCTTTTTACGGTGAAAAACCAGGAGGAAACCTCGTAAAAAAAACACCCCCGCGATTGCCAGAGCTTCATCTTGTGACTCACTCATATACCTGATGGTCCACAGACGAACTCCAGCAAATTGGAGTAGGATTGGGAACCGCACACTTTACCACTAAGCTGTGCGCTGTTGCTCCCGTATACGTGTGGTAATAAGGAGCCTTGGGACTGGTACTTTTTTTTTTACACACTAATGATTAGATTGTTCTGTTTAAATTGCATTGTATATCATTTATGCCACATTGAACTTGGTAAATATATATGGGTTATCTGTATGATTTGCATCAAAGGTTAAAATCACAATTAGCATATAATGTAAGAACGAGTCGCAACGTTTCTGAAGGACCTATAGCTAGGCCTATGTTACTTACTGGAGATTCAAACTTTGTCCATATATACATATTGGCAGCACAGCAATGAAATATTTGTCCTCATATGCTGCTCTTAAAGTTCAACTGGTTTTTTAAAATTTTTATATAGACCCAATCACGTCCATCTGCTATTTGGCGCATTTACTGATCTCGCTACTTATTATAGTTGCAACGCTATCTTTAAACAGTTTCGCGGAAATCACATTCGTTTATCCGCCAACGTAGACTATTATGGTATTTGGCTTTCGTAAATATGCGAAGGACAATTTCATGTGGTGGATATAAATTTATTCATACAGTAGCAGCTCCAGGTGTAAGGAAGGGAGCAAAGACGCCCCTAGGGCCCTTCATAACCTTTAGCCGTGGGACCCCCATAATGCTCCTGGCGGCCCCAAGTGAGACATTTTTATTTCTGTACTGTCTTCATTATAGTAGGCATATATATACTGTGTGGTTTAAAAGGCAATGAAATTATATGCAGCCTTAATTGCGGCCGGAAATTTTGTTTTAATCCAAGAAACCAACAGTTATATAATTGCGGTTAAATATATTGTAATGTCCTATATTGTCGAGCCACCCTCACATAGTGCAGTATTCGGGGTGGAGCCCGTTGTCTGCATACACAGCTGACACGTTATTTGTATGTCGTGCTTAGTAAGTTTGTTGAGATTTCCCAACGAGGAATTTGTTGTTTGGCTGGTGGAGAGAATCTGCTTATCTTCCAATTAGCCCTTATTTTCAATTATCTATGTCAATAGAAATGTCTGTAATTTCGACACGTGTTGACGTGTATCTATACTCACCCTACCCACCACTAACCAAGTTAACTAATAAATGTTAAATACGGACACCCATTTTGCAACAATGGGATGGGGTCTAAACGACTTTAAATCCGGCGTTGTTAAAAGGTATTAGTGGCTTAAAGCATAACTCGAGTGGTTGATGGTATGCCATATTTATTTGGACAAGGACACGGTTCTTCTGGTTGTCTGGCTGAGTTAATAGAGTCAAACGGTTGTAAATGTCAGGTGAATTCCATTGAGCCGTAGGTCACGTACCCATACTGTACCACCATCTTCAGTCCATGACATATCCCCAATTGGAAACAACTCTCATATTTACTCTGCAAAATTTCAAAAACATTCTAAGTTATGGCATAATTTATGTGAGAGTTGCTTTATTGCCGCTTTGAAAAATCAAAGTCGTTTAGGTGAACGAATTTTACTTGAGAAAGCTTAAAACGGTATAACTGACATTTAACACTTGTTAGGCGCTAGGCATCCGGCCTACTAAAGCCCTTTGGTACGAAACAACAAAACAAAAAAAAAAAGGCAACGGTCGTAGATTGACGATTTGACATTAACGTAACGGTATGCGAGGCAATTCACAATGTGTTAGTTTTTGTCGGGATTAGCGACACATGGTTGGTTAAAATAGGAGGCGGGTCCTTTGGTATGTGAATATATAAAAGATGCACGAGTCCTTTTGAGCAATCACCACATTTTCACTCTAACATCGGGATCCCCATAGATTTGTTACCATGAAGATTCTACTAGCCGCTAGCCTTCTGGTCATCGCTTACATTGAGTTAGGTTCTTGTCAAAGGGGACAACCACCTGTTGGTCTTTATAATCCCGTCAGGATATGTACTGCGGATACCCCCGGTAATGAATGGGTTAGGCGAGGAAACCATCTCCGAAAACGTGATGACTGTTTTCAGGGATATTACTGTGTTGGAGACCAGATCTTGCCTTACCGTCGACCCTGCCAAGAGCCCTCTTATATGTCAGTCCATACAGGCACATGCAGCATGCCAAATGTCTACAGTTACGTTTTCGGTTCCTTTAACTGCACAGCGGAAAACGATGATGGAAATTTAGACTTCGACAAGTTATCAGGTAAATCACAGTTAAATAAACTATCAATTTTAAGAAATCTGAAATGTATGGTTTCCATAGCTTTGCACGAAAAAAAAACAAAACAAAACAAAACACAACAACATCGAATATGTTTGGCTTTGGGTCAATGGTTAAGACTTTTAAGTCTCTGGCTCTTTAAACGATAGGTGTATGACGCTTCGGCATATTGCTTTTCCCCGTCATAGAAGTATACATGCCACTGCCTTTTGCCAATATTGTATTTGTCTCTGCAAGTATACCATCCCGGCGGTGTTCATTAGTTATATGGTTATATATGGTTCATTCAATTTTATTCCTGTATACAGTCTATTTATTGGTTTTCAAACGTTTACCGCCTGTTACATAGAATACAGAATTATTAAAAGGGTTTACATAATATGCCATTACAGACACAATTGAACATAACCTCGTTATACTGCTGTCAGGAAAACTGTTTGCCCCAGCCCATGAACAATCTCCAATTTTACCTTGCATCTCACTTGTTAGATTAGCTCTGCCGAATTTACTTGGTTATCATGCCATATGAATGCGGAGGTGTTTGGTGTCCAGCTCGCCGTTAAGTCAATCAAACTAGAGTTGCACACGTCAGATTTTGAGACCTCTAATACGACAAAACACTTGAATTACCTTTTCTGAAGTTTTAAAAGTTGTTTTTTTTTTTTGTTTCAGCTAAACGTGAGCAGTTATGCGAACCACTGATGCAGCAGACGGGCGACGATGTCACTGATTTGTATGTGGGAGACCCGGATGACTGCACACTGATGTTCAAATGCCCCCTGGTGGCCGTCCATGACGACTGGTTGCACCGCTGTGCGCCTGGTATGAGGTTTCAGGCTGGAGAGGAAGGGCCTTGCGTGCTCGACAGCGAAGGATGCGCTTTCAGACGCAACAGAAAATAAATGTGCTTATCTTCCAGACAAATCTATCCAACTCACCGAATTTCTTTTACCATCCACCACATCAGAGTTATGCATAATGTATTTATAGCTTCTTTTCATTTCGCTTGATTGAAGCATGAACTAAAATATATGTGTTATACGAAATGTGAAGTAAAGCTATAAGGCATATTTTATAAAATAAATCATGAATTTGTTTCTTTTTTAGTGCAGTCGTTATAAAATGTCGAGTTCAGAAATTTGCTTTCATCCTAGCACAACATAGGAATATAGCGGTATAAGCTGTCTATAGGGGGCCTACACTAGGCTTCGTAAAGATGAACTTGAAGGAAGGAAAGAAACGGATTGATCTTATTTTTCATCGGCTGAAACGCTCGGCGCATCTTATCTTCGCAAGATGTAGATCAGTGGTGTAGCTTTTTTTAAATTTCAAACATTTTGCATGCATGCAAAAGAAAAACCAGGTTGGGCTGTAGTTCTTTCTCGCCATCGCCTGGGATATACAGGGTGACCACCCAAAAAACGGGCCCCTCAACTTTTTGAATTAAACTTGCATAGGTTTATCAAATTTCTAAAAATTTTGTAGACTCAAACTTCAATCTATGGATGATCTGTTCACAAAGTTTTAGCTCTGTGGGTCAATTTGCATAGTTTTTATGCTCTTTCCAAAATGTGCTCCATATGTCGTCCTTGGCGTTGAAGGCACACTTGTACACGTCGCGCAAAATTGTCAGTGACTCTCATACATTCCTCCCTGGGGATTTGCCTGATCGTACTTGTGGAGGATGTGTTACAGAGGCCGCTATACTAAAAAAAAAAGCACATCGTGGGTAACCATTTCAAAGCATGGCATCTTCGGCCCATTTTGGTTTGAGGATGACAATGAGCAATCTCAAACGGTGAACACAGAGCGCTGTGTGGCAGTACTGGGGAAGTTTGGGGCATCATTGGGACGACACAGAGGACTGGATCGCAACCAACAGTGGTTCCAGCAAGACGGGGCCACTCCCCACACATCAAATTTCTCTCTAGCCTGGCTTAGAGAGCGATTTGGTGACAGACTGATCAGCAGGAGATGTGATGTTGAGTGGGCAGCCATTCACCAAACTTGACTCCCCCAGATTTTTATCTGTGGGGTATCTCAAGGACAATGTGTACAAGAACAATCCTCAAACAATAGGTGAACTGAAGGCAAATCCCCAGGCAAATCCCCAGGAAGGAATGTGTGAGAGTCATTGACAATTTTGCGCGACGTGTACAAGTGTGCCTTCAACGCCAAGGGCGGCATATGGAGCACATTTTGGAAAGAGCATAAAAACTATGCAAACTGACTGAAGTTTGAATCTACTAAATTTTAAGAAATTTTATAAACCTATGCAAGTTTATCGTGTCTTTTAGAAAGTGAAGATTAACAGTATTTTCGTTATTTTGGAATAACACTAACTCTGAGGGTCGTGGGTTCGATTCCCGGAAGGGTTTCAACCTACAAAATTTTCTGAACAGGTGTATGTTCTAACTGAGAAAGTGTTATTCCAAAATAACGAAAATACAGAGAATGGATTATTTTAATTTAATTTTTTTTCAAATTTGGGTAAGAATAAATGTAAATACTCCCGAACCAGTGTTTAATCTGCAAATGTGAGTTGTTATGATGAAAACTAGGATCAGATATATAGCATTATTACATTCCAGTATATTGTCGATCTCATTTATGCTTTGTTATTATCAACCCTAATTGGGGTGATAATATAAGACGGTTGTAATAATAAAACAAATAAACAGCAGACAAAGAACCTATAAATATATTGTTTGCAGTACATACACGTTTATATTTTCAATATATCAAATAAGAGTGAGTAATACGATGTAACTTTGTTAATTGAGTGGGTCATTTCTACGATGTTTTTCTCCTATATCCAGCCGTATTGTGCACGGAATAGTGTGAAATGGACAATCTGTCATTATATAAGTGAAATATCCTTGAGCACGGTGTTAAACCCCAATCAATCAAACAAACAAACACAAAGGTAACCAAATGGTCATTTTTAACCCACAGCTCTTTATTTGCCGTTTCGTGAACGGATTATCAACGCTCTTTATAATCTGTTCGTACATTTGTCGCCTCAAGGGCTTCCAATAGCAGTATTTAATTTCATGTTAAGATTGTCTACGAACAGCTAGTCCGGGGACAGTTAATGACTGACTGATTGATTGATGAATAATGTTACCGTACTTAAGGGTAGGTATAGGTCACTTACATGACGTTGGTCCTCTTCCAATGTGTGAACAGCAAATGACCATGTTATGCAGTGTTATATAGAAATGAACATGCTATGTAGTGTTATATAGAAATGATAATGCTATGTAGTGTTATATAGAAATGGCCATGCTATGTAATGTAATATACAAATGACCATGTTATGTAGTGTTATATAGAAATGAACATGCTATGTAGTGTTATATAGAAATGATCATGCTATGTAGTGTTATATAGAAATGACCATGCTATGTAGTGTTATATAGAAATGCTTTGTTGTTTAATTAATGTTCCTACATAGCTGACAGTATAGATGTAATTCAATAATGCACTAGTCATACAGAAGAAGCTACATAATTATACAATTTCTGGATAACCACTTCTTGTTTTGATTGATTGATTGATTGATTGATTCTTTATTCACTGAAACTAAGTATGATTACAAGCAAAATATATAGATATTTCAGCGGGAGTAAAACCCAGAGTGGGTTTGTTCTATCCCATATATTACAAATTTTTTTATAAAATAATGATGAAAACTAACTTTGAAGCAGGTATAACTTCTAAACTGTTTTAAAGAGAGTGAATCTTTATTCCCTTGCTCAAACTAGATTAGCTGGATGACTCTTAGGTAATGACTATAAACAAGAAATAGTTAACTGCCTAAGTAGTCCAATGGGCTCATACGATAGTTTTCAGTTATTCTCTGATGGGCGAAAACTAACGTCTCAGGTCTGTCCATAAGGCTTTTTATCGAGAAATATATAGATCACTGAAAATCACAAATAAAATGTCCCAGCTAAATTTTTGGTAATGAAATGCTACCTTGCCTGTTTCCTGTCCTTTCCGAACACATTGGTCAGGTATTATCAAAAACAAAACGTTAGGGCCACTCGGACTACTGCGTAAGGAGAAAGAGTTCCAATTTGACGATTGCTTTAGTCCATAGTTTAACCTAGCTTTTAAGTATTCTGGCTAAGAATACAATGTACTGAGCCCAGTCAGACTGTCCTTGTTTTACATTGTAGGAACAGTCATGAAAGGCTACCTTGCCTGTTTCCTTTTCTTTCCTAACACATTCGACAGGCATTATCAAAAACAAAACGTTAGGGCCACTCGGACTACTGCATAAGGAGCAAGAGTTCCAATATGTCGATTGCTTTAGTCCATAGTTTAATCTATCTTTTAAGTATTCTGGCCAAGTATATAATGCACTGAGCCCAGTCAGACTGTCAGACAGTCAGTTACCAGCAGAGCAAATACGCGTTCAATGGTTGTGTTAGCGTGGTTGTTTTACTGGTGGAATTAACACCCGCCATAAAAGTTAATTAGCTTAATTTTGACGATGCAATTTTCTGACAAATTATTTTAGCATATTTTAAAATGTTACATATTAGTTACATTTCATATTTCTTGATTCATAACTTCCTTTTTTGTGAGAAATATCCCAAGTTGGTGGTATATGTCTGGGAAATAAATGAACAACCCAAGTTTGAACGAAACCGAATTATCCTGTTGGGGTGATCTCCCTTGATCAGGCAAGTCCAAAGTCCATACATGATTAATTAACACACAGGTACAGGTTTATACTATCAGGAGGAGAAATATTGGTGTTATACTTCAAAACAATTGTTTGTGGTAATAAATAGTCAATGTATACTATCAGTCGGAACAAATTTCGACATACACAGTTCGTTATAGCAAACTCTTTCATAGCTTTCAGTGTGTGGATTTTGTAAATCATGCAGTGATCAATCTATTTTATTTCAAACACAACAGTAACTATTTCAAACCCGAAATCGTCTCCCCTGTCCTGCACGGAATATACACCTTTAGAAATTGTGGCTCTTTGGGGGTTCTTTAGAAAAGCTTAGGGATGGTTTTTATGGAACCCTTACGAGAAAAATGGTTCTTTGGCATAAGAAGAAAGGCGATAGGCCGTAATGCTAGGAAAAGTTGCTGTGAGAGTTTTGTACAGAACCAAAATAATTCCACCAGAGCCATGGCTGTCTTGACTGAAGAACCTTATAAGGTTGTACTAGGGCCATCTTTTCTAAGAGCGTATTTGTCTAAATTTAAATCCTGTATCCGTTCTGACGGATAATTTTTCATTTCTCATTGAGTTGTCCTTTAGTTTAGTAAGGACCGGATTTTATAAAACTGCAGACTGTACCACAATTGGGAATTAATCGGCATATTCAAATTGTTAATAAGAAATTGTTAAAAGAATTGGGACTTGCAGTAAATATAGCTAAATTTATTTTGTAAAAAAAAAACCAACCCCGTATAGCGTAACGACCTGGGTATATAAATGTACAGTACAATCAACCAATTAATTGAATCACAAAATCTTTAAAAACAAAAACAAGCAAAATGATATTTTTAAAGAATAATTATTTTATTTTCAATAGTAAAACCAAAATCCCGATATTTTTGGTTGAAGTTGAGTCAAGTGAGTCAAGAGAACACAAAAACATTAAAGACGTTTTATAATTTTTTTTTAAAAAGGGAGGAAACAATGTGGATATTAAACACTTTCAAAGTTAAAATAGATCTATTATAACAAGGAATAGAACTTGATCAAACTTGCCGCCTTTCCATTCTGATAGAGCTGTTCAATTTCCATCCTGACAGAACTGTTCAATTTCCATCCAGACACAACTTTTCAATTTCCATCCTGACAGAGCTGTTCAATTTCCATCCTGACAGAACTGTTCAATTTCCATCCTGATAGAACTGTTAAATTTCCATCCTGACAGAACTGTTCAATTTCCATCCTGACAGAACTGTTCAATTTTCATCCTGACAGAATTGTTCAATTTCCATCCTGATAAAACTGTTTAATTTCCATCCTGATAAAACTGTTCAATTTTCATCCTGACAGAACTGTTCAATTTCTATCCTGGCAGAACTGTTCAATTTCCATCCTGACAGAACTGTTCAATTCCCATCCTGATGAAACTGTTCAAGTCAGTTTTGGTTCACAGCGCTAGACAAACATATTTGATTAAAACAGGGTGGAGAACTCAAACCAATGTTGTTTTATATTTGTCCAGTTCTGATGATCTGTAACGAGGCAGCTTGGAGTCTCTCAGCAATCTGGACTCGCTGCAGTTGCTGCTGTCGGGTTTATACGACAGAAATGTCCTAACCCAAACGATGACTGCGGAGCACTCACTAATTAGTTCTAAAATGGTTCTCCAATCGATGGGTAAGAATTTGAAAAGTATTAGACACAGCTGTAAATATTCCCTTTGTATTCGGCATGTCTTTTAAAATAAGCAAATGTAGCCATGATTACAATTTATGTACTAACAAAGCCTCAAGTGTACCACATCTCAATTTTCTGCTTGAATGTCATCTTTATATACCATAATGATTGCAAAAGAAAACATATTTTGTAATGTAATGTCATGGCCTTGCCAAGAATTTCTTTTAAGTCAAAGGATATTTTTTGTTTTTGTTAAAATCCACCAAATTTACAAGTTTGCAGTCAAACATGTAAGCTTAACATTTCGCTTTCTTTCTTTTTTATATATATATATTCTTCAAAATAAACACTTCCTATTAATCTTCCTATTTAAGAAGAAAACCTCGCTTCATTCCACCGAATGTGTAAGGTTTTTTCGCTGAACCACGTGACTCATTCTTACGTCCGCTGACAGCTAAAACAAAAAAAAAATTATTAATTATAAAAATTATAATAAGATAATATTTTATTAATCATCAATTTCATGAATCGATAATTATAAGAAGACAATTATGCTTGAACAGTGGAAATAAAAAAAACCAAAACTTTATATAGTAAACAAAACAAGTGCAATACATCAAAATAAATTCATCTGGTTGTAAAGGAGTATTGTATTTTAAAAAAACATAATTAACAAACACAAGCACATAAGTCACATTAAATGTAGTGTGCTTTCGTTTGATTTTGGACACCACACTTTTTTTCAAACTAAATACAAAACACTCTAATGTCTATATTTGACACTAGCCTGTTTTGTATTTAGTTTTTTTCAAAGACGGGTGATTTTCAAACTCAAACGAAAGATCACGGCATTAATATGTGACTTAAGTGATTCAGTTTGAAATAATTTTTATTCCAAAGAGAAAGTTCAATATTATTGTTCTATGCAATTTTGATCCCTTTCTGACAGTAAAAAAGCCAGTTTGTGTGACAAGACCTGATATACAGAGCTTGTGGATATATCAGACTGGCCTTGGGGATATACGCTGTGCGGGGAGGGGTTACAATAGTCCGATTGACAGCTAAACATGATCACAGGGTTATGCTTCAATTTGTAGGGACACGCTTCCGGATGAGGAAAAGCATGCAGATAGGAATGCGGATAGGTTTGGTGTTTCCATTCATATATCCGATTGTCCATACGGTAGGCCCTAGAGCTGGCCTATCTCCATCTGATTACAAAATGTCCGATTTAAAAGCTGAACATGAACTTTAGATAATGGAGCTATATACAATGCTCCATGTTTAGAGAGGGATACAGGTTAAGCGACGTTACCATTTACAGGGACAAAGATAGGCCTACGGTAAAAAGAACAGCGATTTATTTGTTACATCTGTATTACCAAAAACTGTTGTTTTGAAGCTCACCTTTTTTTGTTTCAGCTGTAGAGTTAATTCCCTTGAATGAGTACACCGCCATTGTTATCAAGGTTAAACACAACATCTTTAAAAACTCGCTCGGGCTGATGCGAAGGAGAGAAATAGAAACTATCAGACTGACAAAACAGACTTTAGGAAACTTCGCTAGAACGACGATTGTTGATCAGCTCAATGACGTAACAAATGATTGACGTCACATTGTATTCATAAAGTGTTTAATTTATTATGACGTCACAGTGAAACGATGTTAACTTTCTTTGTGACGTTAGCCTTAACTGAACAGAGATGAACAAGAGGATTTTATTTTGACGTTTCTTTGTGACGTTGGCCCTTGGATATATCGTTTAAAACATAACAATTAATTATTCATGATATTTTCCTTGCAAACGTTATCGAAATGTGTTAATGGATAATACGATTATAAACAGACCAGTTATGTTATCTATTTATTTACATAAATTACAAACTGTCTCTCTTGAACTGCACAAGCCATACATACATGTCATACGTTAGCACATATGTATAGGCCTATACCTGCAAGTCACTACCGGTATTTACCGTAACACTCCAGGTACCATACTGATATAGCAAATGGTAAACTGATAATCTAGCGCTATAGCTATATCTTTATGGAGTATGGAGGCTACACCGAAGCTGGAAACAATATTCGTAGAAAAATATTTGTGAATATCAAGTAACTATCAATTTATAGTCCGACCAGATAATCAATATATAATCCGACCAGAGGCCCGTTCAACAAAGCAATGATAGCATAAGTTCATCTTAATTGCCATGACAACCAGTACTGCTGGCATTGTGTCGTCAAGGCAATTAGGATCAACTGAGTTTAAAAGTACTTTGTGGAACTATATATAGGCCCACCCAGGATAGAACAATTAATGAAACTGTAGTTACATCTTGAATAAAGTATACTGACCGGCTTAATACAGGTTAAAATCGTGTCGAATCTGTATCCTCTTATGAGGAAAATGTCTTGTCTTATAGATTCGAATACTATCTTAGGGAATAAATTGTATATACAGTTAATAGAGATACGGCGTCCAACCGTGGGAAACCTTTCAAACTAAGGCCTGCATCTGAATAAAAAAATATTGTCAGAATACGCATGGCCTCTTATCTCGCCAAAAACCATTCTGTCATGTTCAGTGGATACTCCTATGGGGCTGTTCTCAAATGAGAGAGACTCATACATGTCCCGTCAAACGCTGTTGTCAAATTGAGAAGAGACGTTAAATCGATCAAAACTGAGGATGGGTATACTTCTGAGAAAAGATAGATTTTGACGTGAAAATGGACGCCAAGTGGTCGTTTTATTTATCGATCTGACCCACAAGTGTTAAATGAAGAAAACAACCTGGTTTAAAGCAAGGCAGGGCCATATAATTTTTATATATTGGAATATTAAGTGCGAAAATATGGTAGCGTTTGACTCAGAAAGTTTTGTATATCAAACACTATAGGACAGTGTTAAGGATGGTCGGCCCCTTCGAGGTCAAAATTTGTCTGTTTTTTTTTATATTATTTGTTAATACAAAAATTCACATTATTAGCCTGAATTTAGTGAAAAAATTATACAAAAATTCTAATTAGAAGTCCTTTAATTTTAAGTTTGAAAATTGTGTTCCAAGTCTTTTCAAGATCAGATAAACAAATTACCGGTATCCCGCTGGTAGGATTAACCTCTCGCACGAGTGTGTATCATTTGACTGTAGTTAGCACACGGGTGTGTATTGTCTAACTACTGTAATTGACCAATCTAACTGTTTGCTAACAGAATGGCAATCATGACCACTGAGTTTTGGCTTGAATTTCCCGATCCGGATTTCCGCAATATTTTGGTAAAGCTTATTATCTTATTATGCCCCATACGTTTTCCATGCTGTTGATGAAAGTCAATGAAAACTGGTAGTTTTGTCCACCGTCTTGTCTAATGAGCACCTAATACACAGGCAATGTCAATATAAGGGAAAGTAAGGACAGCACATATTTATATTACTTCCTGACACGACTAGATCATACAGATTATATTTCCCTGTACAATGGATCAACACGAATTACATGTATCTCGTTCTATGAATCCAGCAGACAGACAACGTCTGAAGAAAACAAAAGTTGACAGGGAAAGTGGCGAATCTGAACGGAGAATGAACAACATGGCTGGTACTTCGGCCAGTAAAGTAGGACCACTCCTTCACCATTTCCTGTATGACAATACAGACAGTTAGGACGATGATTTTCCGGATGACGAGGATGAAGAATCGAGCAAGGAAGACACAAAAAATATAATTTGGGGGAGTAGGGAACTCTTGACATCTTTACAGGCTTCTGTGGTTTGTTCGGTTTGTTTAGGAGGAAAATTATCGCTAGCAGAGACAAAGTGATGGGACACTAAGATTTCGTGTGTGTGTTTGGATCCAGAATGCCATTGACTGGCCCGCTGTGCTGAGATTAACATAGGTGTGAAGCTTTCTGAGCCGAAGAAGTAATGTGGCAAGTTTTCTCCATTTAAATCGGATTAAGTCACAATAAATATCAAATTTTATATATTTATTCATAATAAGTAAAGGTTTATAAGATGGTGCAAAATATGAAGTTTTCTTAGCATTATTGTGTTGCACATTCCAAGCGAAAAATTTGATTAATTTCTTAAAATGTACAGGTGGATGGTTTTTGCCCGTTTTCTAGCATTTCATTTTTTGTCAATATGCAATTTTTCTACCCTGTTTTCACGAAAACCGTTTAAACCACACCCGTGAAATGTAGCATGCTTATTAGAGACATATCAAGCTAAAAAATGGTGGTTCAAATTTTATAAGTTCGGCTTACTTATGTAATTATTCATCTTTTAATGAAAAAAGTCAAATTTTCATTATTAATTTTAGAAATATTAATATAAAAAGAGAACTAGGATGAATTTATAAAATTTGCAGGACCATTTTTTAGTTTAATATGTCATCATCAAGCATGTCAAATTTTAGGGTTGTAACTCAAACAGGTTTTGAAATACCAGCGTTGAAAAATTGCTTATTGACAAAAAATGAAATGCTAGAATTTGGGCAGAAACCATCCGGCTGTACACTGACAATGCACTGAAGCACAATTTTTAAACTTAAAATTAAAGGACTTCTAATTGGAATTTTTGTATAACTGTTATACTAAATGCAGGCTAATAATGTGAATTTTCGTATTAACAAATAAAACAAAAAATAGACAGATTTTGACCTCGACGGGGCCTACCATCCTTAATGTTATAAATGTTGTGGAAACTAACATCAGTGGCAGCAGTCATGTGGCTCTGCCTGAAGAAAATAAACAATTCCTTATTATATTCACTTATCTGATTAATTTAAGTATAAAACCTATTGGTGTATTCAACATAAATTATGTGTACAAGATACTCCGGGCCAACATTCACCAGGTAGGCAGGTCTAGATTGGGGTTTAACAGCATTCTAAATGGAATTCCCAATTGATCAACAGTCAGTGTATTAGACTCAAACAGCAAAAAGGCATTGAGTGACAGAAAACATAAAATGTGAAGTGTTTTGCTTTTTTTTTTGATCATGATAAAACTTTTCACAACTATTCCTACCTGCTGCTATAAGCATGGACTTTTCCAATTTTGAGTTTGCAAAAGTTTTGACAGCCTCCACATATTCGTCTTTGGTGAGGACATTTTGACGAGACTGGTTGATTTGCCAGAAAAGATGTTTGGCAGCATGTCGTACTCTCTTCTCCACAGCTGTGGTTTTGATACACCATGTAATCTCAGGCAGAATTTCTTCTCGTAAACCTTTAAAAAAAAAATAATAATAAAAATAAAATAATAACAGCATGTATGAAAAGATTGGTTTCGCATTATTACATCATTATCAGGAAATTGCAATGAAGCAAAAATTTATTAATTCAAACATTAGTTTAAATATTGATTCTTTCGGTGAAAATCACCTGCTTGTCATTCAGATATTCAGTAGAGCAGTTTTGCAAGCTTGTTTGATTGATTGATTGGGGTCTAACATCGTACTCAAGGGTATTTCCCTTATATGATGACAGATTATCCACTTAACACTGTTCCTTGCCCCATCATGGTGGAAAACCGAGAGAAAATCTTGTAAAAACTACCCCTGTGATTGCCGGAGCCACATCTTTTGACTCCTGATGGTTGAGACGGACTCAATCCTGTGAACAGTAAACGCTACCACTAAGCCACAGCTATGGGCCAGTCAATATAAGGAAATTGTGATGATTCTGATGAAGCGACAATTTATTAGTTTAAGCAATATAAGAAAAGATAACACTTTTCCTTCAGTTCAAGAGAGAAGTTTTACTGACCATATAAGCCAATCTGCACCATTTGGTAATGGAGCCACCCAAATCTGAAACAGCCTAGAAGTTATCTAAAACAGTTTTTAATGAGCAATATACTAACCGGTCTTATTTTGCAGACATCTGGAGAGTAAATTTGTAGCCTCATCATTGCCTTGTCTGGAGGACTTTATTAACCAATCCACAGCCAGTTTTCCATTTTCTTCTGCATCTATATCAGTTTCAGCCAATGTAAGGTAATGTTTTCCTACCTCCAGCTGTTGTTCTTCATTTCCATCTGTTGCTTCCTTGAAGGTGCTTTCTGATGAGCAGTGAGATAGAAAGGAAGATAATCCAGTTACTTAACACAGGAGGGGATTTTGTTTAAAGACCTACAAGCTGTACACATATAAAAGAATAAACAATTTTTGTGAAAGTTGAGTATAGATACAGGCCTGTGCTTTAATCTTGTCCAGCATAACCTTAAAATTGGTCCTCTAAAATTTGTGTTAGATAACCTAACATTTGCATTTTTCCCTGGTATGCACTGCTTAAAAATTTTTTTTTTTTTTTAAATGTGCCTTTGTGCTTTAAAATACAATCATTATGGACTATTGAATGACAAAATTGGTCAAAATCAGCCACAAAATACAAATTTAAACGAAGACTGCAAATGAAATGGGAAACCTATAAATTGTTCTGTGGGTTCTCCCCAACCACACAGGCCTGTAGATATAATAATGGCTTTCGTTTAATTAAGAATTATCTTAAGTTGAATAATCAGCATTCCAAGTTTCCACATTCACCATACTACATGTATCTAGCTGTTCAACACAGATTGGGAACTTTTGGATAAACCAGGGCCATTACTGTTTTACCATGAAATCCCAAGGGGGCTCTACTTTAACCCATTGTTGATATGAAAATGTGCAATGTGGGTAAAAAAGAAAATTTTAGCTTTTTTTTTGGACAAAGACTTTAAAAAATCAGCAAATCATGGGAAAATGCAAATGTTAGGTTATGTCGAAAAATTTAAAGAACCGATTTTAAGGTTATGCAAGGAAAGGATTACTGCACAAGCCTGTTAGAATCAATCTCTTCTACCATAGGCTCACTTGACGTTCACCTCTGTGTGGGTCTCGGCACTACTCTTTTGTTTCACATGGAAGCTTGATTATGACGTCATTTATGTAAAAAATGACGTCAAGGCTTCTGGATGTTTTCGATGTTTTATGTAGCGATCATATACTCTGTATGACATCACCAACGCAAAGTGAACCTTGAGTTTGTGATGACATCTGACGTTGCGCAGAGAATATATCTAAGCAAAATGTCACAAACATAATCCCTTCGATTCTTTTGCTAAATAACATTAAGTATTGTCATGAAATACAATTACTGATGATATTTAGATGTGGTTATCCGTTTGTTCATTAAATAATAGCCCAAAATTGGTTTCAAACAGGTTTAAAATGGTTTCGTCAGCACTTCTGACGGTGAGCCTATCGCAGAGGGGTATGCTGAGAGAACAGAAACGAAACATAACCTGCAAAGGAGATTGGTTAAGGATATGTCAAGCATATGAGGGCAATCCAGATTAATGGGCGGAAGAAACCCCCCTCAACACCACTGTCAACACCTAAAGACTAGGCAGGACATTACACAAAAACAACATCCAAAGATCTGATTCTTGTCGCTCCTCTACTCCAGAAAGACCAGAGACCGGCTGCGTGGATGTTTGTTTGTTTGATTTGTGTTTAACGATGTACACAA
>JAVFBW010094860.1:0-26776 GCA_034783835.1 Mopalia ciliata
ATTTGCCCGAATTTTGCCTGAAAAAAAAAAAAAAAAAAAAAAAATAGCGTAGCACAAAAAATTTGTGACCAAGAAAAACTTGGTCGCCCATCCTTGGAAAAAAGTTGCGACCAAAAATGTCTTCGCCGCAGCCATAATTCGACCAATAAAATCTTGGTTATTTTTCCGACCAAGTTTTTCTTGGTCGCAGTTATAAGTAGAATTTTAAGAGCGACCAAGTTTTTCTTGGTCGCAGTTATTAGTATAATTTGAAGAGCGTCTAATTTTTTCTTGGTCGATTTCTCCTGGATAGTTTATCAACCATGTTTTTTTTTTGGTTCCAGTCATAATTATAATTTGAAAAGTCACCAAGTTTTTATTAGCACTGGGGAGTATTTCAAGTTTTTTTTTTTAATTTAGTGAAAATTTCAAAAACATTAGTTGAAATTGCTTTGTAATAGTTTTATTTCAGTCTAAAAAGCGATGTGGATAAGATACAATCATATTTCATTAGAAAATATTATTGTTACAATTAGTCCCAACATAAGGTACTAATTAAAGCGCTAGTTAAAATTGTGTTAATTAAATGATTAGGCAAACGTCACAAATTTCATATAAACAAATGATAGTTGTCAATTATAACCATATGCTGTAGTCATCAAGGAAATGTTAGGCTTATGTAATGATTAGGTTATTTCACGACAAGCGACACACGGTATGTTAACTCAATCACTTCTTGATCCTATGCGTATAGCATCTGGATATATGATAGCATTGATCGTCTGTCACATAGTAGTGTGGACAAATTACAGAATTATCTTTACTGGCAGCAGTATATGTTATATAGTACTGTATTGTCTGAACCATCTGACGGCTAACAATACAGAATGTCCAGAACTGTTGAATGTGTTACATGGCTTTTAAGCAACAGTAGTACAGCAACATATGTTGTCTTTAAAAACTTAAACGAACGGACAAATATCAATAGAGACGCCCACGTATATCAATTATAATTTGAAGTATCTTTATTCTAAAGTCTGCACGGACAACCTATTGTCCACTAACCAGAAATAGCCTTACAAAACATCTGGAATTAATAAATCAATGGGTTATAATATATACAGTTTCTATTTATTCTAGATGGGTATCAAACATTGCTTGCATAGCCCCTGGTCTGAGATGTATGTGGAATCGATAAAATTGATCCGTTGATTGATTCTGACACACCATAACACAGTTCGTTTATGAATGGATCTCCTTAAGTTTAAACGTGCGTGTATTGTGTTGTGTACTCTTTGTTCGTTCAATTTGCTTTTTAAATTCATTATACCGTTATGCGTGTTTCACTCTGTGTGAGTTTTAGTTCATATTTGCCCAGTAATCTATTATCAACTCGTTTATGTGTCAACATGTGTTGTTTAAATATTCCTTGTACATCCCCTGTAATCTAATTGTATTGAATTATTCTAACATTTACGATTTTATTTTGATTCGGTTGAGGCTTGATATATTTTGTTGCCGAACTGTTAATTTTGACTTTAACCAAGAAATCCTGATAAAACTGATCTAATTAGCCTATCCAAAATCTCAAATTATAGAGAAAACGACAAAAAAATTCTCAAAAACATTTTACACAAATAAAATAATCCTCAAAATGATGCATGCCAAAACCAAATGTATTACATGGAATTACGTTGTGTGTCGAATCTCAAAGTTATTTTATTCGAGTATCGCTGTAAACAAACTTAATCTCGTTGCCAAAGTGTTATGCTGGGTTTGTAATGTTGTACTTTACGTCTGGACAGAATTGAGTTATCTTCCAGTAACTGCCTTTAGTCCAGCCGGATATAATTTACGGGATCAATCCCACTCAACAATGGCAATACTAAAAGCCTCATTCAGATCAACGCCAGTCTAGTTTGTTTTCCTCGTTAGGCCAGACTCCTAATCAAATTTCCTCCCAAACATGTAGAGAATAATAATACGTAACCACATTCAGCATAATGGAGTACTCTCGTTTTCTCTATTGTTCTATTATTGATCATAGACATGAATCAAACGTCAATCCTTTATTTTATCTACTATTAGGAACTCTTCGTATAACACGGTATTTTGATAATTTATTCGAATATAGATCTCCGAACTTATGAATCTTAATGTCACAAACATGCGGTATAACATATATGCGGTTGGCTGGTTTATTATTAATAGACGTCAAGTGTGTACGGTACAGAGAGTTGACTAAGCTTTCAGCCACTGTCTGTATGCTGAGCCGGATATTACTCATGAAGCTAATTCCATTCGACGCAGGTAATCCTAAAACCATCACCAAGACTAAACTCGGTCTATTTCGTTAATACGTCGTTCAGAGAGCTAATGGATTTTCTGTAAAAGGACTAGGGAATTTCTTTAAAAGTGTTGTGGATTCCATACCACGTAGATCGTTAAGATATAAAATAAGATATTACAGAGCACAGGCTTTCTTTTCCCAATGCCGGAATTGTACTTCATCTTGATTCTGACTACATAAACAGGACGGGGAATTGAATTATAACAACGTGATGGTCATTTATCTTCTGAAAGTCAAAAATGTCGAATTATTCGATTTTTTAAATCTGATATAATTGCAACGGCAGAAGTTTTAAATACTTAAATGATGTTTGATCAAGAAACATGTACTAGATCCTAATAAAATCGGTAATAATCCGACTGGCAATCCACAGAATAATGACTTGATACCACCATGTTGGATCATTAAGGGTTTAGCGCATTATTTTACTTCAAGTTTGTTTGGTTCTCTGCGGTTTAACGTCATACTTAAGAGTATTTAAGTGATATGACGACGGATTATCCACTTCACACTGTTACTATCTTTGTTACGGTAGAAAATCCGGTGGAAACCTCGTCAAAACCACCCCCGCGATTGCTGGAGTCACATCCTGTGACTCACTCATATACCTGATGGCAGACAGACGGACTTGATCCCGTCAACGGTAAATTGGAGTAGGGTTAGGTAGCACACGCACTACTACTAAGCCTTCAGGTCTGTAACTTGATAACAACTGAATGTATTAGAGCTTTTCCTATATCCCAATTTCCGAATGGAAATCGGTTAAGGCTTACGGAACCGCAATCTATTCAGCGTGTTGCTCTTATACTGTTTCTTATAAGGTTTCTGGAACCCGGATTCGGTGGACCGCATCGCTCTCGTGTCACTATTCTTAAGGATTTAAGAGATACCTAGCTCGCGTACGGCTGTATATTGATGGGGGAATATGAATTGTCTTCCCAGAGCTGTGTCAGGAATTCTTTAGCCATATATACTGGCACCACCGTAAATAAAGTAATATAATCATTGTATAGGACGTTAAGACAAACCATACCAAGGCGAATTTAGAGTAAAGGGAAGATGAGTATGGCTAATGGTACAATCAGAATAGAAACACGTCATATGTAGTAAACAATTCATGAGGACTGACATAAATAGAACAGTTGACGTAAATTTTAACATTTTGAGAACTCGTTAATTGCAAATTACACCGGCTACAGTGGTCAGTTCCGTTTACATTCGTCACCTAAACTGAAGAGTAGGCGGTGATATCAAATCTAGAGGCACTAGCGGAAGATTCCAGTATACCGATTGCATATGCACATCTTCCAGGTGAAGCATGGTATGCGGTAGGCTTTAATACAATACACAAAGATTGTTGGACAGCAGTAGTATACCAGCATGATATTTTAGCTGGGGTTTGTCAATTAATTTAAAAAACGGTAGCGATTCAGAGAATCAGTTATGTTAAATAACGTTGAAGTTCATTTAAGTTCTGCTTAATAGTTAAGAATCCACATGAATAAAACCGATAAAAACCTGAATGTCACTGGGATTTCTGAAAAGGTCAACAGAAAGTTTTGTAACATTTTTGTTCTACATATATCCAAACTTCGATTCATTTCTATTGTTTTATCAGACACCGTAATATATACTCGTGCGAATACCACAGCTTTCCTATTTGACATAAATACATTCCCTCTGAAATTGATTGTTTTTGGTCAGACTGCTGAATGTTACATGTCAGTCCAGCTCTTTAAGAAAATAGCTGGTTTTACTTAACCTATGTTGCGATTCAATAGCTGAGAAGTTTAAGATGTTTCAAGAGTTTTACAAGATTTAGTGAATAATGAGATTGACTCAGATACATTTTTGAGGCGAACTGCTTTGTAAAAAGCTTTTCGTATCACAAAGGTTTTATTTTCATATCAAAAATATCATTCACCTGAAACTACTTTTATTAAAGAGGCCAAGTCTAACTATGAATCAATGCTTTTATTTTAACAAGCTTATATCATTTTCTGAATGCATCTTAACTCTATTGTTTCACATGAATACTTGTGTGTATTTTATGTTATTCTCTCTATACCTTTATTATCGAATATGTTTATGAGCTCTGTTGATGTTGTTGGTGTGGATTTTAATAGAATCAAAAACACGAAAAGAATCACCATATTTCCAGGGAAACGGTATTCATATCTTTTTTCACCTTGTCTACAGAAAATGTAGACACATCAGCAACCTTTGACTTTTCACCGAACCTGTTACACAGGTAGTGTAAACAAGATAACAGCAAATCCATTTAAGAACATTGATTTTCATTGTTGAAGATTGAGTATGTGCTAAATATATACCCCCCCCCCCTCCACCCCCTAATTCCCCAAAAACATAAATTGTTTTAAAGATCACATTTTATCATTTTTAAACAAATCTGAGATAGGAGGATATGGTGGGTTATGACATGCTTATGATGCGGATGTTCAAATACTAAATTGACACTATATTTCACTCCTGTCTACAATTGTTAATTTGAATGATCAAAATCGCCCTTCGAGACGACAAATGTGTGGGAGGTTTGACAAGACACAGTGTTATGTTGACCTCTAAATGAAAAGTAACACCTGGAAGACGTGTTATTTTGACCCGAGTAAAGAGCTCTGGGATTCGAAATAATTTAAAGGCTAATTAGTAGTTGGCCTTAACATTTGGATGATGACTTCCAGAGGTCCTAAATTAACAACCAATGAGACACACTACACCAATAAGCCCGTAACACGCAAACGTTTCACAGCGAACCGGAGAGAGTTGCATTGATAATATGGTCCGAGAAAATGTCTCCGCTAAAACTCTGTGAGTTAAATCATCCACATTAACACCTTTTCAAATGTAAAGAAATGAGTTTGTCTTGTTGTTTGAACCATTCACGCAAAAGATGCTTATTTATCGTTTAAAAGAGGGGGAAATCTGTTTATTGTAGTGGATCTTTCCTCGCCCACCAGAAGACTCCATATAGGGTGTGGGAGGGGGGGGGGGGGGCACAATCAGTCGCCGCAAGTCAACGTTGCAGTCTACTTTTACGAGTGGTCCGTAGCGAAAATCGCGACTAGTGTTGTTTCTTGTATAATATACTTTACAACCTACATATCATTGAGAAATGAAACTAAAAGAAGTTAACAACTTAATGTATATTTATATACGTCTGTCAGTGTGTCCCTATTTGTTCAGTTACCACTTTGGTAGAGCGCATTTATGACTGACATAGATTTTGAGTTCTAATTTCTTTAATCCGCCTTTAAAGCTACTTTAGAACACACCAAATAATGAAGATCCAACAGATGAACTGTTTGACTCAATTATATTTGAAACTTAGTCTGGATAATTGTCTAATAGGTTATATAATTTGTGAAGAATATTCCCCAAATATAAACACGTTAATGGGTGAAAAACCAAAAAGAGCATGTCGTGTATGAGCTTCGCTGTCTTTGATGAACGCACAGTGAAGTGAGACTCTAACCAATGCAGCTATTCAGTATCGATGTTTCCTTTGTTATATCGAACATATTATTTGGGGTTAAAGCTGGACAGGCTATTTCACTCAAATATCAGCGTGCCAGTCCAAATGGGCGAAGGAAATTACCCTCCACGCCACTGGTAACAAATTAAGACTTGACAGGACACTCACAAGACAAATACAAATACGTAGCAAACAGATCAGCTTTACCATGCCCCTTTAAAACATATCGTGCAGGTAAACAAAGGTAAACAATTCATGTGGCTGCTACATAAAATTTCCACAAATGTTCTTATTTTTGTCTTCGCGTGACAGAATATCAAACAAATGAATGTCCATAAATTTCCTAAACGATCGTTGACCTGATCTTTGATTCAGAATATTAAAATCACGCCAAGCTAGTGACCCTAATTAGCTTCACAAAATCACAATACTCTAAAGGTGATAAGAGCTATAACATAAATTGATGCCAAGAACAGGCGTTGCTACATGTGTCCACAGGGAGAGAAGAAATCACGGAGAATGACTTGCGGAATGTGTTTTAATTAGTCTGCAGTAGGATCAACACGACAAAGTTGTTGCTGACCCTACATGGGAAAAGGCTTAACCAAAAGGAGTTCACCAATTAAAGGGTTAACAACGAAGCAAGCGAATATTAACGCTAATATTGGAAGTGTATTTCATTGAATTATTCATTATAACACTAACACTAACTTAACGCAATTATATTGTGTATATTTTGACAATAAATAACAAATGTGGCGATGCATGACCAATGGTGATATTGATTCAACGCGCATGGGAACAATTATGCAATAAATTTCAGGCAAAATATGGTAAAAGTGAAAAGGGCAAAATAAGTACGTTGGGTAAATACGAAATAGAATTGTAATATCTGCGTGAAGCGATTGGGAGTTTGGGGAACTCGATGCTCATCGGTGCTCACCAAGGTAACTTGAGGCACTATGTGGTTAAGTTGTCAATACAACCTTAATATACGTCCTTCAGGAACATTATGAACAGGAGGTGTAAATATGTAAGTAAATGATTATCGAAGTAATTAAAATAGTTATTAAGAAAAACATAGTCCCCCCCCTGCCAAAAGAATAAGAGTTATTATATGAACACGAATATATGTGTCTATTTAGTCTATTTATTATTCTAAATGTATGGCCCAATAATTTGATGATATTTAGATATGTATATGCTAAGTCCAGCACAATGTGTAATCATTGTTTGTGGAAATAGAAAATGACTGTCAAAGCTCAAATATGTTAATTTCTGCACTTTTTCGGAAATACCCTTTTCTTCCTTTTAAGAATACATCGTTTACAAAAGCATACAAACTATTGTTAACGGCCAAGAGCCAAAAGAATCTATCAACTACATGAGAAAAAAAAAAATCAATATAAAACACTCTCCATAGTTGGGGTGTTATTGTGCTGAATCTTTATGCGGAAATGACCACTCTCCACCCATCGGTAGGTAAGATGTTCCGTGCTAGTGTTTATGATCCACGGAAAGCATCATAGATTTTTCGGGGTAACGAACTGAATATCAACTGAGCTATTACTAGTCTGTATCTGCATACACTATATCTGTCATCCGTGTTTATGTGGCACCAACGTGGTAAACTGATAACATAAGGACAGCTGAATGTTGAGATGTTAACCGGAAATGTATTCAGACTCCATCGGTCAAATCCAATGTCCTCTTCGCTCCACATATCCGTGATATTTTTCCACGAGTAAAGTTTTAATTTCTTGCTCAGATATGAAGCGTACATTGCAATTAAGACACAAATTAAAATTTTAGACCTGACATCGACATTATTCATAGACAGGTATAATACTTCAACAGACATGCCGTCCAAAATCCATACTCAAGGTAAAGAGTTCGTCAAGTGGCATAATGAATATTTAACTTAAACGTTTGTTTTTTTTTTTGTTTCGTCGAGGTTCAACGTTGTATTTAACGGGTTTTCACTAATTTAACCACCTGCTGATCACTTCTTCTATGCCATACTAAGGTACCGTGGTAATTCAGGTGGGAACTTTGTAACGCTCCCCTTTACGAGGTCACCACGTCTGACGCTTGTATAGCCGAGGTCCACTTGTAGATTGGAAACTGTAACCCGTGCATGGAAGGGTATCAGCAGTTCAGCACGTACGTCGTGAGTGCCATTTATTGACACTTAAATGTTGAAAGACTAAAATCTCATGCTGGATTAGGATTCTGTGACAGGTATTGGTGACTTTATGACACTGACATTGCTTATAAAGTCCACTGATTAGAGACCATTATTTTGCGACAATAAGGGGAAAATTTGGCGGATCAAGTTATCAAGCCGATATGGCACCGCATTGTTGTTTGATTCTCTGGAAGTATTCAAAGTGAATACCTTTAGTTGCTGTACAAGTCAATTCCAGGCATTGTCCCTGAATGTATTCGGTGAATCATAAATTTCTCCCTAAGTTACATGTTGAAGTTTATTGTTCAAGTGGTGTTCAGGCCAGTAGCGCCCTAAACGGTCAATTCCAGGCAAAATTGATATAGCCTCTGGTCCACCAGTTGCTTTAGGAAACTTTATCACACATGAAATAGAATTGCTGTCCATTTCGGACAGGTTATGCCGTGATGGCAATCAATTGAAATTTATCCGGTCCAAATATTTAACATTGAACGTTGAGAATTGCCGTCCTGCTCTAGGGGAAAATTATCGCATCATATCACGTGACTTTTTCCCGCCTTTTACAATCTTCGATACGTGTGGGTTGATCGGTCCAGTGATATGGTGAGTGCCGTGATCCAGTCAATCTTAAGAATTCCTGGATTTATCATGGATGTTTAAAGTTCGCGATATTTCACTGAAGCTTTCCTGAAAATTCAGGGCAGTCAAACGAAATTCATGAATTTATCAGTTACATAAATTCCAAGGAGTTTCTCCGCACGGTAGCCTGAACATACAGGCAAACGACCTGATATTCAGGAAAATTTGCAAACCTGAACTCTTGAGGACAATGGCCTCTCAATGCTATTTAGAGTGTACACGCACAATAGGCCGTCGCTAACATGGATATAGTCAGCTGTTATTTGAATCGGCTTATACAGCCTTATATCGAAATACTTTATTCACTGACTGATTAGTATCATTACGAAGTGGGTGCTCTATTATAAGACCAATTCATGACAGCGACATTAACTAGGCTACTGCATTACCAATTAAAACATAAATCAATTGTTATGCCACAACAGGTCAATAACATTAAAAGTCGGGGAATATAAATTAGTTACTTATTGGAGAAAACTGACCTTAGATTCGTGAAGGACATCTGTAAACAGGTGGCATTTCTTATTCCTATAGATTTTTAATGTAACATGAATTTTTCCCAGTTCAATAAATATACAATTGAAACCGCAATAAGAGAATGCCATTTCTAAGCGCATAGCCCACTCCAAGAATATCCGATGGTTATCATATCAATTGTTATTCATGTATGCAGTAAAGTTAACTGACGGGTCGCAACTAAAGCATTTTATGTCCCCCCATTATGACGTCTGCCATTATGTATATACAGTTCGCGGCATCCAAGGTCAGGGTAACTTTATGCATATAACCTTGACAGTTCCATCTAATGGGTTTAAATTATGATTTTTGTCTTCCACAAATACCAGACAATTAGATTTGGAATGTGCTGTAACATTATTATTTTTACTTGAACAACAAAGGGACAATTCGGGGTTAATCCTTTTTTGATACGTTTCGAGACAAAAAGATAATAGCCTCTCAAATGTGAACCCTGTAATGGGTAAATAACAGTCCCAGAAGGAATCCAGCCTCGATCTTCCAGTAAGCTGAGTGCAACAACAGCGCAGTGTGTTCATATACTATAAAGTTAAGTTGATGTAAATGTAGTATTTAATTCAATTTCACACAGTGGTAGCGCCACTGATTGGCATAAGCCGTGAAATCGGTGAGTTAAAATACAATGACAGTATGATCAGCACAAGATTTTATCGTGGATACTTACATAATGCCTAATGCCTAGACAGTTGCTGTTCCAAAAAGCGTATTCAAAATTGCTCTAAAGCATCAGAATTCCCCAATCTTAATTCAATCGTTGGGATGACACCGGCTAGAATTAAACAAGACTTCACCCGACCACAGGGATTACAGAGTCCAGGAACCAATCACAGGCCGAATTTAGAAGGCATGTAAAATTGACCTCTTTGGAAGACGGTACACTCTCCAATTTCCGCGCGAAACCCTGCCCGGGGAATGTTCAAACAGATGTTTATTTGTTGACCGATGGACTCACCCAGTTCAATGCCCAGGGCGTCACTTTTACGTGTTTCGCTATGACCCTGAATAAAAAGTATCTTATGGTACCGATGCAGTTTTTAGAAATGTCAAAAAGTGAGTCAGTATGGCTCATGTACAAAAAACTTAATTAATTCAAGTCTTATTTCTGATACTTTGATTAAATGTCTGTTCATTACAAGAATTGAGAATTTTTTCAAGTCTACTCGCAAGGTGAACATTAATTGTCGAAAGCTATACCTGTTTCAAATTGTCAAGTTCTGATTGGTCAAAAACATGTCACGTGACATTATATTAGATTAGAAGCATTTCCCAGTAAAGCAGACATCCAACCCGTCAGGTGAAAGTGTGAAATGAAGGGGTCACAATGCTATTCTGTTTCGTTAATGTTAATTCTGCTGATTAAATTATCCCAAACACTGGAAAGAACACATTCCGATTTGGCATAACATTTTGTAATTAAAAACATGAAAACTTCTATGAGAATGTGTTTAACGCCGCACTGAAAAAAAAACCATACACATATCTGGTTCAATTTATGACATTTTGGAAAATGTTCATACTCTAAAACTGATGCATATATCGGTGGCGACAATAGTGTGACACTACACTGTTTTATCTATTAGCTCCTGGATTGGGTTCCAAACTCGTTGACTCCACAGTGTCATAATTGATTTTAGTTAAGCTTCAGCTGCGAAAAATCCAATTCTTTGGAAAAAAATCCTTCCAAATCGTTATAAATATTCATGTACATAACAATCAGTTGTTTATCTCCATTGCATGTTTTTATGAAACCCATTGACCTGCATGTATTATAATTTTAGCATCTGTGTTTGAAGTAGAGTGTGTATCCTTTCACCCTGTTTCCAGAGCAATGTAGCGCAAAAAGCAGGGAAGTAGAACTAAACGAAATCAGGCACTACTGAACACGGCTTATGAAATTGCAATGAGAGCGACTGTCCCCAGGGATGGTTTCTAAAGGTCAAAGGTTAATTGATTAACATCAACTACAAGTCTTACAAGGCACAATGTCAGTGGTTTAGTCACATGACACTTTGGAACATATCAGACTCAGCAGCGATACCACAGGGACTTCCATCCCTGCACATTTCACTCGCTATTATACGTTTAGGTTTGTCCAGGGGTCTTCAATATCCCTACTGTAATTCATAGCACTATAACGTTATCCAAAACGAATTCTACAACAGCGAAGAAATAATAATGTAGACAATAGAATAATGTACTTCGGTGACATTTTTGTCTAAATTCAGTTAGGATAATCGCACGTCCCTGGACTTCAATAAAGGTCGCTTACCCCTACAGGAAATTATACCAAATGCAATAGAGCCTGGTGGGGGACGAGACCTTAAATTGTACAACTAAGTCGGCATGGTGGTATTGTCTGAACCTAGATCAGAACAGGAATAGTATTTGGGCTGCTGTATAACCAGTTACATGAGCTGGGCGATGAGCTATTACGTAGAACATTTAACCTTTATGTTGGCTATTCTAAAAGCACTTAACGGGGAAAAAATTGCTTTGAGCTATAAATGACAATAATGACACTACACTGTTTCATCATAAACCATAGAACTCTACCTGATTAACCAATAACAAACATTCCGTAGTTTCCAAATTTAACATTGTTTAAGACTTAGCATGTTGATAGATAAGTTATTTTGATTACTCTTTTGGTAATAAAAGTAAATCATAAACAGCGGGTGAGTATTATATACGAATCTTAGTTCATTATGTATATGTGTAGATCTCCAAGTTGTTGCAACGGCTGCCAGGACAAAGCGGTGAGTTAGCTCACTTTTAGATGAGTCTTATTTCGACAGTTCCAGCCTCTTCATAAACCACTGATGATTATTGTTAGCTGAAGTTATAAAGTGTACTAAACTGCCAATGTCGAATGAAACCAATTAAAAAGACTAGAACAAGCAAATTGGCATAGTTGCGAGGCAGATCTATATTGTTTCAAACATTAGCTTCCTTCAACGCCCAGAAAGCATGCAACCACTACATAAACATTGTCCTTTGCATCATATTAAAAAGTAATAACGTTCCACTGAATCCCCCCTCCCAAAACACAACAGCAAACAACAAACAAAAAACAAAAATAAATTCCAAATAATAGTAATAAAAAATAAAACCAGGAAATCAGCTGAACGTTTACAATAAGCCGGTCCATCTGTCGACATAATAGTAATTGGCTTGAAGGCACAGTTTGTAGCCGATAGTTTACTACTGGGGTTACGTAAAAAGCAGGACAAAATACCACATCTGTATGTATAGTCGGCGATGATCTACTAAGATTATTATAGCTACAAAGTACTAATACTAAAACATATTTAAAACAATACCACCAGGGCACATATCATTTAGATACTAATAACAATAACACGTTGACTTACAGGGTTATTGTCTGGTCAGTATATATATTGCGCGTCCTTCCGTCCACCCAGCGGGGAACAAGTTCGATCGTATTTTTTCATTGATCGCTGATTAAGTATATATACTAAAATAGAAAACTGCGTGTTAAAATGTAAACACTTACCGTTTAGAGATAGTGGATGAATGAGTGGGCGTACTTGTATATCATGACGTATTCATCTTAGTTTATTGGGTATCAAGAAGCCTGTGTTGAAGACTGGTCCGAGAACACTGGAATCTCTCTGTTAAATAGCTGATCTTACATACTCCCAGGGGCTGGATCTTTATGAGGTTGCGACAATGCCTGGTCAATACAGACAATATCTTATCCAGCCTACAACGTTACCTTATTATCTGCCATTCGTACATGATAGCTTTAGTTGGCAGTTGGTGATCAGGGTTTCAAATAACCGTCGCTTGTGTAGTAATTCAGAACGATGGCTTGGCGTATATATCACTAACGTAATTACGGCTCGTCGCTTATAGCGGCTTCCCAGCTAGATGACCGCTTCCAGGGCGATATTGATTGTCTAGTGTAGGCCTTGGTTGACGCAGAAAACCAGGTGTCCAACTGGCGTTACCTTTATCACTCTCCCTTAGGACTCTCTGTGAACAATAGGTCCTCAATCTACGGCCGTCATCATCGATCAATTCATAATTTTTTAGATTACTCCCTGGAACAAAAGTCAAATTTCGTGCAAAGTTCACGTAGCGAATCGATCAGCATCATTTTATTTTACAAGTGCCAGGTGTTCCCTTATGATCATTCAGCAGACTCAAAGACAAAACCAAGCACAATTCTGTACTAAATTGCTTTTCTGTAAAATAATCAAAACAAATAGCTATAGAGATATGTAATTAAACGCTTGAATGGCGTCAAACGATTCCTATTTGCAGAACAGAAATCACACACCATCCAGTTTATGTCCGTAAACTGTCCATTGGAAACATCTGTGTACAGCGATGTATTGCAATGTAGTTATTGATTGGTGTTTTACTAACTTTGGATTTTGTACAACTGCTGTGACTATTTCATACCAGAGTATCTTCCTCTGATCAACTTTTGCCGGATCTTTAGATGTTAAACATGTTTCTCTCCATCCTAATTAGAGACAGTTTGGTCACACTGAAAATACTGTTCTAAGACAAAGGCCTGCAAATACTATCCCAATTCAGAGAGCCCCTAACCAGATGGCCTTACGCTTGGAACATGCTGTCTTCTAGCCAGAGAGCTGGACACATGGAACATACTGCCACTAGCCAGAGGACCTGACGCTTGGAACACATTGCCACTAGCCGAAGGGCATGACGCTTGGAACATACTGCGCCAATCCATACTGCCTGACGCTTTGAACATACTGTCCCTATCCAGAGAGCCTGGCGCTTGGAACATACTGCCCCAATCCAGACGACCTGACGCTTGGAACATGTTGTCCCAATCCAGACGGCCTGACGCTTGGAACATACTACCCCAATCCAGACGGCCTCACGCTCGGAACATACTGCCCCAATCCGGACAGCTTGACGCTTGGAACATACAGCCCTAGCCAAAGTGCCTGAATATTCAAATATAGTGACTTAGTCCAAGGTGCTGAAGCTTAGAACGTATTGCTTATAGCCAGATGACCTGATGCTGAGGTCAGTGTCGATTATAGCCGTTTTGCTGGATAACAGACATGTTACACATTATTTTCAAGAGTTGCATTAAGCCCAGTTAACGTTGTATTATATAGCCGGCATCATATAAGATCATATACCTAAGTATTTGTTGTGCGCACGTTAAAAAAAAGAGTATTGTTTTATTTCAGCAGGATTCCATGGAACAGGATTGACTTGTGTTTTCTTCAAATAGCACCATTGATACAAAATTAATAAACAGGCCTTACACTGCCATTCCGAACAACAAAGACAAAAGCAAGTTAATCGATGGCTGCGTAGATCACTCAGTATTCTTTATTTACTCTGGAGCAACCTTCATTTTCCAACTCAGCAAAACATTTAGTAATGGCTATTTAGTGTTGAAGTACGTGGTCATATTAGTGAACTGATGGCTTGAACAGTTAGTATTTATGCACCAAATAAATAAATAAATAAATAAATAAATAAATAAATAAATAAATAAATAAATAAATCAATCAATCAATCAATCAATCAATTTATCAATAAATGAATCAATTAATAAATCAATCTCTGTAGAATCAATTATCATTTATGATTTGATATGGTTGGAAAAGAAAACGCTTTTACTAAATTTATACGAAAAAAAGTATTTGTTATATAAAATCTCTATTGCTCTAAGGTTGTTCTTTGATGTCTTAAATTGAATGCTCAAACGAGCCTCTGAGAGGTGTACTACTTTTTTGGAGCCAATTGCATTCACAAACCTAGGAGAAGCATTTACCAGTTCACGTGGGCTTCGTAATTGTGGGTATAGTTTTATTCGCCTTGTTGTTTGTATAATACTGGTAAATACTGCTACATAACCCCAATAGTTCATAAACAGCTCGGTATCGTACCAAATTCCTTACAGAGATAAGTAAAACCTTTCGCTTTTGTACGCTAAACTGTGAGCCATTTTCCTTGTTGACGGGGGAGGAGAGGAGAGGGAGGGGGAGATTCCTGTTGTCCTCCGGCTACCTTAGCTAAGTTACAAGAAGAAACCTTATTATTTTGCGTTTGGAGATTTCCTTGTCTAGACATATTAACACTGGTGTGTACTGTGGTTTCCCTTATCATTTGTCTGGCACGCCGCTTTATAGTAAAATAACTTAAGAACGGTGCTAAACCCCAAGCCAAACAAACACATCCATAGGCACTGTATTTTGTTGTTAACCTATTGGATTGAACCGTTGAGTTAAAAATTGATCAAAAGTTACCAGTGAAGGTATTGCTAGTTTATTGTTGTAAAATACGCATGTTTGTCTTGATGATGATATAATCTCCCGTAGCTTTCCATCTAAGCAGAACGTATTGTATAGGCTAAGCGAACTTTACCATTTACATTTGCATAACATCTGTATTTCTACTTAATTTGAGACTATTGTGGGTTGAGCTTTTCCGACCAATGAAAAATCATCAAATGTACCGCGCACATACGTCAAAAGATCGACGTCATGGTGACATGATATTTTTTTCTCAAATCAACTTATAACACTATTATACTTAGGCCTACTTTCTAAAAGACACAAAAATGAATACATTTGTATATTCTAAAGGCATTCGAAATTTACTGTGTTTATTAAACAATGTGGCCATGCTGCCTTTGAATAAAATGTGCGATTATAATGCACATTTATACATCTATTACGACCGAGCGTTGGGACGAGATCACAACAACGAGAACCACGCGAGATTTGGTCGCTGGGTAATGTTGAGCATTTTAATCGAATTCCGCTACTTGTTCCTACCCAGTTCAGTGTACAAATGACCTGTACACTGTTTGTCGCATCATTAATTGTAACATCGATCGACAGCTAATCGAACGTTGATTACTTAACACTGATAATCGATTTCCTAATTGCTACTACTGTTAATAGACAAGTGTATCAGTTTGTTGGCATCTGTTAATATTTTGTAGTTACCCTAACACACATCAACAGTGGTAGTATGTAGATTACCACGGATTTTACCGTCTACAGCTGTGTTTTGGTTTTACAACACAGTCCTGTACTTCAGGTCGGTTCACTCATATGACATTGTACTGGGGAAAAGATTTAATACTGTAGACGTCGTTGCCAACAATGATACGACACTGGACAAGCGCAGATAGTATAATCCATCGCAATAGTACACTATCAGCAAATTGACAGTGCTGGTATCGCTACATATAAGGTTAATGTTGCCCCTTTGAACTTTATTTTAATACAAATAATCAGGGTCCCTCTGTTAAAGTCGTTAATATAAAAATGTGTCCCAGGCTTGATTTAAGTGTTACCTTTGAAGCAAGCACACTGCCTGACATGTGTGGGATTATAGGAGCTTATGTCTGGCCTTAGGTTCCAAGGTACATTTTGAAGGAGCTTATGGCTGGCTTAGGTTCCAAGCTACATTTTGAAGAAGCTTATGGCTGGTCTAAGGTTCCAAGGTCATTTTGAAGAAGCTTATGGCTGGCCATAGGTTCTAAGGTAAATTTTGAAGAAGCTTATAGCTGGTCTAGGTACATTTTAAAGGAGCTTTTGGCTGGTCTAATGTTTCAAGATACATTTTGAAGAGGCTTATGGCTGGCCTTAGGTTTCAAGGTACATTTTGAAGAAGCTTATGGCTGGCCTTAGGTTCTAAGGTACATTTTGAAGAAGCTTATAGCTGGTCTAGGTTCATTTTGAAGGAGTGTTTGGCTGGTCTAAGGTTCCAAGGTACATTTTGAAGAAGCTTATGGCTGGTCTAAGGTTTCAAGGTACATTTTGAAGAAGCTTATGGCTGGCCTTAGGCTGCAATGTACAATGTGAAGGAGCCTATGTTCGGCCTTAGGTTCCAAGGTACATTTTAAAGGAGCTTATGGTAGGCCTAAGGTTTCAAGGTACATTCTGAAGAAGCTTATGGTTGGTCTTAGGTTCGGAGGTACATTTTGAAGGCGCTTATGGCTTGCCTTTGATTCCTAGGTACATTTTGAAGAAGCTTATGGCTGGCCTTAGGTTTCAAGATATATTTTGAAGAAGCTTATGGCTGGTCTAAGGTTCCCAGGTACATTTTGAAGGAGATTATGGCTGGTCTTAGGTTCCAAGGTATATTTTGAAGAAGCTTATGGCTGGTCTTAGGTTCCAAGGAATATTTTGAAGTAGCTTATGGCTGGTCTTTGATTCCGAGGTACATTTTGAGGAGCCTATGGCTGGTCTAAGGTTTTAAGGAACATTTTGAAGAAGCTTATGGCTGGCCGTAGGTCGCAAGGTACATTTTGAAAGAGCTTATGGTTGGTCTAAGGTTTCAAGGTACATTTTGAAGGAGCTTATGGTTGGTCTACGGTTTTAAGGAACATTTTGAAGAAGCTTATGGCTGGTCGTAGGTCCCAAGGTACATTTTGAAGGAGCTTATGGTTGGTCTTAGGTTTCAAGGTACATTTTGAAGGAGCTTATGGTTGGTGTAAGGTTTTAAGGAACATTTTGAAGAAGCTTGTGGCTGGTCTTAGGTCCCAAGGTACATTTTGAAGGAGCTTATGGTTGGTCTAAGGTTTCAAGGTACATTTTGAAGGAGCTTATGGCTGGCCTTAGGATCCAAGGTACATTTTGAAGGAGCTTAATTACAGCTTTTCTAAGATTTCAAGGTACATTTTGAAGGAGCTACCGGCTTGCCGTAGGTTCCTAGGTACATTTTGAAAGAGCTTATGCCTGGCCTTGGGGTTTGAAGAAGCTTATAGATGGTATAAGGTTCCAAGCTACATTTTGAAGGAGCTTATACCTGGTATAAAGTTCTAAGGTACATTTTGAATGAGCCTATGGCTGGTCTAAGATTCCAAGGCACATTTTGAAGGATATTTGGCTGGTCTAAGATTTTAAGGTACATTCTGAAGGAGCTTGTGGCCGGTTTAAGATTTCAAGGTACATTTTGAAGGAGCTTATATCTGATCTAAGATTCCAAGGTACATTTTGAAGGAGCTTATGGTTGGTCTTAGATTTCAAGGTACATTCTGAAGGAGCTTGTGGCTGGTCTAAGATTTCAAGGTACATTTTGCAGGAGCTTCTGGCTTGCCTTAGGTTCCTAGGAGTTTTTCCGACCAATGAAAAATCATCAAATGTACCGCGCACATACGTCAAAAAATCGACGTCATGGTGACATGGTATTTTTTCTCAAATCAACTTATAACACTATTATACTTAGGCCTACTTTCTAAAAGACACAAAAATGAATACATTTGTATATTCTAAAGGCATTCGAAATTTACTGTGTTTATTAAACAATGTGGCCATGCTGCCTTTGAATAAAATGTGCGATTATAATGCACATTTATACATCTATTACGACCGAGCGTTGGGACGAGATCACAACAACGAGAACCACGCGAGATTTGGTCGCTGGGTAATGTTGAGCATTTTAATCGAATTCCGCTACTTGTTCCTACCCAGTTCAGTGTACAAATGACCTGTACACTGTTTGTCGCATCATTAATTGTAACATCGATCGACAGCTAATCGAACGTTGATTACTTAACACTGATAATCGATTTCCTAATTGCTACTACTGTTAATAGACAAGTGTATCAGTTTGTTGGCATCTGTTAATATTTTGTAGTTACCCTAACACACATCAACAGTGGTAGTATGTAGATTACCACGGATTTTACCGTCTACAGCTGTGTTTTGGTTTTACAACACAGTCCTGTACTTCAGGTCGGTTCACTCATATGACATTGTACTGGGGAAAAGATTTAATACTGTAGACGTCGTTGCCAACAATGATACGACACTGGACAAGCGCAGATAGTATAATCCATCGCAATAGTACACTATCAGCAAATTGACAGTGCTGGTATCGCTACATATAAGGTTAATGTTGCCCCTTTGAACTTTATTTTAATACAAATAATCAGGGTCCCTCTGTTAAAGTCGTTAATATAAAAAAGTGTCCCATGCTTGATTTAAGTGTTACCTTTGAAGCAAGCACAGCTATGTGTTGGACCAACTGCCTGACATGTGTGGGATTATAGGAGCTTATGTCTGGCCTTAGGTTCCAAGGTACATTTTGAAGGAGCTTGTGGCTGGATTTAGGTTCAAAGGAACATTTCGAATTAGCTTATAGCTGGTGCTAGGTTCCAAGGTACATTTTGAAGGCGCTTATGGCGGGATTTAGGTTCCAAGGCACATTTTGAAGGAGCCTTTGGCTGGTCTAAGGTTCCATGGTACATTTTGAAGAAACTTATAGCTGGTATAACGTTCAAATGTACATTTTGAAGGAGCTTATAGATGGTATAAGGTTCCAAGCTACATTTTGAAGGAGTTTATAGCTGGTATAAAATTCTAAGGTACATGTTGAAGGAGCTTATAGCTGGTATAAGGTTCAAAGGTACATTTTGAAGACGCTTATGGCTGGTATAAGATTCCAAGGAATATTTTGAAGGAGCTTATAGCTTCATAAACCTTAGGTTTCGAGGTACATTTTGAAGGAGCTTATAGCTGGTCTAATTCCAAGGAATATTTTGAAGTAGCTTATGGCTGGTCTTTGGTTCCGAGGTACATTTTGAGGAGCCTATGGCTGGTCTTAGGTTCCAAGGCACTTTTTGAAGGAACTTATGGCTGGTCTTAGGTTCAGAGGTACATTTTGAAGAAGCCTATAGCTGGTCTAATTCCAAGGAATATTTTGAAGTAGCTTATGGCTGGTCTTAGGTTCCGAGGTACATTTTGAAGAAGCCTATGGCTGATCTTAGGTTCCAAGGCACTTTTTGAAGGAACTTATGGCTGGTCTTAGGTTCCGAGGTACATTTTGAAGGAGATTATGGCTGGTCAGGTTCCAATGAACATTTTGAAGGAGTTTATGGCTGGAATAGATTCCAGTGAATATTTTGAAGGAGCTTATAGCTGGCCGTAGATTTCTATGTTCATTTTGAAGGAGATATAGCTGGTCTAAGATTCCAGGGTACATTTTGAAGAAGCTTATAGTTGGTTTTAGGTTCCAAGGTACATTTTGAAGAAGCTTATGGCTGGTATATCGTTCCAAGGTACATTTTGAAGAAGCTTATAGATGGTATAAGGTTCCAAGCTACATTTTGAAAGAGCCTGGTATAAAGTTCTAAGCTACATTTTGAAGGAGCTTATAGATGGTATAAGGTTCCAAGCTACATTTTGAAGGAGTTTATAGCTGGTATAAAGTTCTAAGGTACATGTTGAAGGAGCTTATAGCTGGTATAACGTTCCAAGCTACATTTTGAAGAAGCTTATAGCTGGTATAGCGTTCCAAGGTACATTTTGAATGAGCTTATAGATGGTATAGCGTTCCAAGGTACATTTTGAATGAGCTTATAGATGGTATAATGTTCCAAGGTACATTTTGAAAGAGCTTATGGCTGGTCTAAGATTCAAAGGAACATTTTGAAAGAGCTTATGGCTGGTCTAAGATTCAAAGGAACATTTTGAAGGAGCTGATAGCTTCATAAGCCTTAGGTCCCGACGTACATTTTGAAGGAGCTTATGACTAGATTTAGGTTCCAAAGCACATTTTGAAAGAGCTTATGGCTGGTCTAAGATTCCAAGGTACATTTTGAAGAAGCTTATAGCTGGTATAGCGTTCCAAGGTACATTTTGAATGAGTTTATAGGTGGTATAGCGTCCCAAGGTACATTTTGAATGAGCTTATAGATGGTATAAGGTTCCAAGCTACATTTTGAAGGAGTTTATAGTTGGTATAAAGTTCTAAGGTACATGTTGAAGGAGCTTATAGCTGGTATAAGGTTCCAAGGTACATTTTGAAGACGCTTATGGCTAGTATAAGATTCCAAGGAATATTTTGAAGGAGCTTATAGCTTCATAAGCCTTAGGTTTCGAAGTACATTTTGAAGGAGCTTATGATTGGATTTAGGTTCCAAGGCACATTTTGAAAGAGCTTATGGCTGGTCTAAGATTCCAAGGAACATTTTGAAGGAGCTTATGGCCGGTCTTAGGTTCCAAGTTACAGTTTGAAGGAGCTTATATATTCATAAGCCTTAGGTTCCAAGGTACATTTTGAATGAGCTTGCGGTTGTTCAAACGTTCCAAGGTACATTTCGAAGGAGCTTGCAGCTGGTCTAGTTTAAGGTTCCAGGGAACCCAGAATTAAATTGAGCGAAAGAGCATGCCAAAAAGTTTCCTAAAATGCTTTCGGTGCCTGGGGAATTAGTTTAGTACGAAGACGCTGACTGAGTTGATCAAAATTTATGCCATTGCTTATAGCACTGTGTTGATGTGTAAACTGGTCCTCGGCTATGGTCCAGAGGTTAGTGTGTCGGCTTACTGACCTTCATTCGATGTACCACTCATAGACTATCGTCCACCTGTCGCGCTCTCTAGTTTATGATTTCCACTATATTAGACAAGGTGAGAAATCGATAATGTGTCGTCATATAATTGAAATACCCTTGAGTATGTCGTTTAACTCCAATGAAACAAGCAAACAAATTATGTGAGCTCTGTTGAAGTATGAATTACGAAAACCGACTACGCGATATTGAAAGGAACCAATGACCACTATCCAATCTAAACATTTATGTTTCACCAGATAGGACCACATTTCTATGAATTATTTGACATTTCTGTACACTTTCAGAATCAACTTTTAAGTTTAAACTAGACAATCAAATCCAGTGCTGTGATATGGACCAAATTTAATCTGAATAAAAATAACAAAAGTGCCATTGTCATCCTTTCAGTCAATCATATATACTAATAGAAAATATCAGTTCAATATAAAACTTTATTACAACTCAGAAAACAAACAAAAATTCGACACCTAAAATGTACAGTAATGGTATAAAATATACTCTCAATATTGCAACTATAATGTCGCAAACCTAACTAGTTTCTTCGCTGTCAAAAAGAGTGGGTATTTCCAATCTCTGGGCACTCACACACATATTAATTTAGATAGTAATTAAATTATTTATCTTAATTAAACCTTGGATAACTTTGATAAGAACCCAATAATTATCACGATAACATGTTTAATTTAAAATTTTAAGCTTCGTTTAAATAAAGTTATTTACATAAACTTTGTTAACACATAATTAATGGAACGCTTTAGTTATGTTGCCGGAACACTATAATCTAGAATAGTTTTTTTTTGCTATTTCGAAAGCAGCTGCCATATGCTTTATCGACATTGGAAATCAGTTCATATCTACACAGTGTAGGCGATAATCCACTGAGGCAGACTTTTATTTTTATATATTTTAAAATACATACATTAAACTGACAATGTTATCTAAATCAGCAATAATAAGATATATGAATTAAAAATTGTTTGAAAAAGCATGTTACATTATATTATAGATAAGCCGTACGGCAAAATCTAAAACGTTCAAGCCGAATGATCGATACTGATAAAAAATGTATTTATTTTTAAAAAAACAACAACTTTAGTTATAGCGTAAAACAAAGTAAAATATGATACATCAAAGTTCAATTCTATGTATATGTTATTGGCTCAGACATTAGAAGCAAGATACCAGTCTCCCACTCTGCAAGATACCAGTCTGTCACTCAGAAAATGACATAACAGTCTGCCAATTATGAAAATTTAAGTTCAATAAACTTCATGCATGTATGCCAGGCTGGTATTGATATCTTGCTTCAAGTGTCTATGTTATAAATAACTTTCTGCTTTAGATGAGGTTTGCATTATATTACACCTGTGTTTTAAATATATTTATCATATTATCATAACTCCTTTGCGTGTAATCGTTCCTCTTGAGTTTCTTAGTCCACCGGAAATCTGTGCATCGCGTGGAGAAAATGTGTCCCAATTAAAACTAATTCCTATTAAAGCTTGATACGAGAATGTCACGTTAACCCTGTATTGTGTGTTCATGCTAGAAAGTAGTCTATCAATTTGTGTTCACGTCAACCACGTGGTGTCTTTTACATCAGTGCACAACGATAAGCATCTAATGGTGATTGGAAAAACAATCCATTGGTTTATTGGATATTTCTATGTGAGGTATAGGTAGCTTCATTGCGCTGTAAATACCAGAATAAATCAATCTACTAATAGTTCTTTTTCCATTAACAAGTAAGCATAAGTTTATGACGTTGTCTACATTTTATGTTCAGCATTGAAATATTTATGTTCCAAAAAATAATTACACTCAGAGAGGAAGTCGATTACAAAAAACAAAAAACAAACCCCCAAAACGATGAATCATCTAGAGCAGTTTATATCTAGGACTGCATGATAGTTAATACAGTCATTTTATACTAGTGTTTACATTTCACGGTGCATTTAAGTGCGTATTTACTTTATACGTTTGTTTACAAAGATGAATCGCACTGGCTCGGTTATTGAAAAAAAGAAAGGTTTTAATTAATTAATACCAGTGAGGCATCTCATGTTCTAGATTAACTTTCAGAAACAGATTTGTGAACATATCTTAAATGCCGAGTTCTTAAATCTCGATATAGATACATTTAATTGACACGGAACACACATATTATAAAACACACACTCCGGTATATGTTGAAGTCAATTGAACCAAAGTATGGTATAATTAAGAATTATTGTAGACACAGAGCTAACAGAGTGTTGTCTATATCTGTACTTCCTTTAGTTTGTTTATTTGTTTGATTGATTGTTTGGGGTTTAACGCTGTACTTACGGTTACTTGAATCCTTCATATTACCGTGTGCCAGCCGAATGGGTGATGGAAACCACCCTCGACAACACTGGCTACAAACGAAGACATCAAAGGACAACAGAAGACTATCACAAAACATAATACAAAGAATCACAAACAGATCGGACTCATGTGACCCCTTAGAGCCGGAGCACCGGGGCAACAGGAAGCTAGAATTGTCCCCTTTTGTATCCTACATGTAAAAATAGGTCTTTCTAACAGAGGTGTAGGTATTTTTACTGCAACGTTTTACAACTACCGTTATTTAGTTATGTGTTTAGATAATTTATTTGGTCATTTACTGTAAGTATTTATGAGTGCAGCAGGCTATAACAATAGAGCAAAACAAATAAATGCTTTACCATAGACCGTCGATAATATGGGAGAGACACAATGCTACGCCATTAGCAGGATAATTGTGTTTTATCGGGTTGAATGCAAATAACGAGTATAGTATATTTATAACTATTATTTGTTAACGTATGTGGATATCTATATGTATTAATCACTTACATTTACCTGCGTTACAATAAAATGGAACCAAATCCCAAACCCTCAGACAACTACATGTAAACAGTTACAAATTAGTACAAGTGCAGAATCAGCGCCCAGAAGAAAATACCACAATCGCCCTGTAACAGTGTCAGACAGGTCCTCAAAATGTATGAAGGCAAGATGCAAACCAGATGCTTACATAGCAGATAAGGCCTCCTTTTTGGCCAACAAACTAGAAATGTTTATTATTTGGTAGACAATTTTAATTGTGATTCAGAAAATGTGGTATACCTTATAACTTGTCTGAAATATGTTGGTGAGACAAAAAAATGCCCTTCGGCTTAGATCTAACAATCGTTTGAGCTCCATTAGACCCAAACTCGTATCCCAATAGCTGAATATTTTGCTCTTCTTGATCATTCTGTTAAAGATCATTTTGAATTCTTATCTCTGAATCAGAAACCAAACAGAAACGCTTAGAAAGAGAGGCGTATTGGATTCAAACTCTTCAAACCTTGTATCCCCTGAGTTCCAATTGGGAACCAGGAAAAGGGTCTAAGAAAGAAATAATTTCATCTGTTTTCCAATATGACCAGTGAGTGTGCAAACGGATTGAGACAATAAAATTAAAAAACAATCAGTCAGATGACGTGACAAATGTTTTGTAGCTCGTTTCCTTACATGTTCTGTGGTTCGTTTGCTAACCTGAATTGTAGTTCGTTTGCTAACATGTTTTGTGGTTCGTTTGCACACATGTTTGGTAATTCGTTTGCTTACAGGTTGTGTAGTTCGTTTGCTAACAAATTTTGTAGTTCGTTTGCTAACATGTTTTGTAGTTCGTTTGCTATATGTTTTGTAGTTCGTTTGCTAACATGTTTTGTAGTTCGTTTGCTATCATGTTTTGTAGCTCGTTTGCTAACATGTTTGGTAGTTCGTTTGCTAACATGTTTGGTAGTTCGTTTGCTAACATGTTTTGTCATTCGTTTGCTAACATGTTATATATATATATATCTATCTATATATCTCGTTCGCTAAAATGCTTTGTAGTTCGTTTACTAACATGTTTTGTATAATTATATATATCTTGCGCTAACAAGCTTTGTAGTTCATTTGTTAACATCTTTTGTAGCTTGTCTGCTAACATGTTTTGTAGTACGTTTGCTACAAGCATCTGGGATGTAGACATGGAAGGCTATATATAAATGTGGCACGAAGACACTGTGACTTGTAGGCAGCGTGCTTGGCAATTTCATTATAAACGGCCGTTATACATTTTTTATATGATTATTAGTGGTACTTGTAGCTTTGTTAAGCACTAAATAGTTAGATAAAAAACATTTACTGTTATGACATTTTAAATGAAGTCGTTGTAGTGTTTGTTAATGCCCTCCAGGGAAATTTCAATAATTCCAGGCAATACGATGCAGAAACATAAACTCAGTCTAAAAAGAAACTTCACACTCGTTTGGATGTCGATAAGTTGAACATACAAGACAAGTGGTTTTATATAATGATTAAATTCCATTTTGTACCCATTAAGGACGTTGTACCATAAAAATCATGTTCATAGTGTAACCAGTTCCACTGCAAATGCTATGGAAATGTAAGAGAGTAAAAATGGTAAGTTACAACTTGACAAAAGCATGTCAATAGCGCGTATGCCCTCCATGAGATTTCACAACTGCGACGCAACGTCTCCTCACGGATTGAATGATGCGTCTAAACACAGCTTGGGGCATGCGTCGCCATAAACGAACCAACATGGCACCAAGTTCCTGCAAATTCTGTGGAGGGTCCCTCATTTGACGGAGTTTTCTGCCCAACACAACCCATACATGTTCTATGGGATTAAGGTCGAGAGACCTTGAGGGCCACTCCATGACATTGATGCCAGCATTCCTCAGAAAATTCCGCGTTAAATTGGCCGTATGAGGTCTGGCATTATCGTATTGGAATGTCAGACCTGGGCCATGAATGGCAAAAGCTCTGGAATGAGCACTTGATCTCTGTTTCTTGTAGCAGTTAGGTGTCCTTGAACGACCATCAGTCGGGAACGGCCAGGACCATTAAAGACACCCCAAACCATAACACTACCGCCCCCAAAACGGTCGCTTCCTGCGCACAACACTAAGCGTTCCGTGCTACGCGTCTCCTCCAAGCTATAACTCCCCCATCAGCGAAGTGCAAAGTGAATCTGGGTTCGTCACTAAAACGACCCATTTCCAATCCATCTCAGATGTCCTTGTTCCTAGAGAAGCCGTTGACGTCGGTGTAACTGGGTTAAAATTGGTCCATGATATGGCCAGCGTGCATGGAGACGAGCAGTGCGCTGGCGATTATGTATGGTTTGGGCAGTCACACGACCTCTAAACAATTCATTCCTAGTGGACGTTGCAGTGAGAAATCGATTACGCAAAT
>JAVFBW010094861.1:0-16711 GCA_034783835.1 Mopalia ciliata
TTCATACACAACTAGTTACACGATGATAGTTTACAACAAAATGAATGGTAGACGACGGCTTAACAGCCATTAATCAGCAAGTTATTTATATATTCCAACAATGAACAAAGAGACAATCCGAACTTTAAAAGATTGCAACTGTACACATGTGTAAAAAAAATGTTTTTGTACGTATATGTTTAGTTCTCGAAAGAGAGCTACTCATTTATAAGAACAATATCATGTACTCTGCTGTACAAATACGGTGGACCTACAACCGTATTTGTGCTCAACTGGAAATTCACCGATCCCAATAATTCGAAAACAGAAATGAAAATACAGACGGAGCCCAGTCTTACCCTTACACTCAGACTTTTTGTTAAATTCTAACATTGATTATATCTGACAGCTTTTAAATAAGAATACCGATTATATTAAATAGAAATGACAGATTTGGCAGCTTAACAACGTTATCAGAAAACTTATTGATTTCTCAATATCAAAATCATGACGTTCCAACAGACTATGGATTAGCTGTACAAAAAATACCACTTCATCCAAAAGTAATTAACTTGTAAGAACCATCAGAGAAAAAAAAATTCGTAAACACAATCCGATGTTATCTGATTAGCATTTATATTTGCAGAGAACGATAAATCGTGAGAGGAGAGACCGACGTTTTTTAAGTCTAGTATGTACATGCGCGTTTTTTAATTATTGAATCGATTTTTCTTGTTGGTTTATAGTGCCAAAATATTTTTATGAACTCCAGAGAGTTCTGAGAAAATGACTTTTGAGATAGAAAAAAGCGGCTTAACTGTATCGTATCGTTGTTAATGTTATTAGCTCAACATGAAACAATACAGACTGCACCTTCATGAAGCCAATCGTAATGCGACACAAGTTAATTTGATTTATTTTCCAGTTCAGATCAGGAAGTGCATAGAGTGTGTATGTGAAATGACCTCAGCGTTTAACCACGAATTTATTTGGAGAGTGTTACGTCTTGCACAAACATTGGAGGTCATGTTTTAAGGGGGAAATTGATAATTAAAAAAAAAAAGACCTACACGGCTCTTGTTTTTTTGTTTTTTTGTATTTTAGACATGAAGCGAAATGGGCATCGACTGGTTGAGAAATTGCTCAATCATACACCCCCTTTCCCAGGAACTACCTTGTGTTGGTTGGCATCATTGTGTATGTCAGCCTCGTTGTTTCTCAGATTGTATTGGACAATCGATGTGGTGACTTCGTTTTCCCTGGAAAGCCCGACGTTATTTCACCATGTTTAATAGCCTTTGTGTCATATCTTAATTTCGGCAAAATGTGGAGCTTTTTATATGACATTTTAATCAAGGATATAATATGCGGTTTGTGTGGCTGAGGGAGGTTGTACTTTAGCAATGTAGGACACATATCTATACGGTATTTAGGATAATTTGTTTTAATTCATGTAACATAAAATAATCATGCACCATTACAAAACCGGTATGTAATCAGCTGCCAGCACGTGTGTCTATAACGCTTTAAGTTTGGGAAGATCTGTAGATGCTATTTTAGCTAAGAATAATTCAAGGTTGTGTTTTTACGCCAATTTTTCTTACATATATATTTACCTCATTTAAATTTGTGTTTCACTTCTATTAACAATGATGTCTCTCGGTTTCGAAGAGACTTCGTATCGGTGATACCAATATGAAAAACGAATGTAAAAGACACCCGCAATGAATTAACAAAATAGAAAAAAAATCCAGATACCAGGTTACTCGATTCTTTTCTTGTGCCTGGACCATTAAAGCCTCATTTAAATTATAACCATGCCACAGCTGATCATATGTCTACAATATGCAGGCTCAGAATTGAACGCTCTATTCATTCGTCCTTCGGAGTTGCATTACTCTTGTAATACAATAAACCATACAGAAAATAAATCCCGTATTTTCCCGTGGCTTAGAATTTTGTTTTATTGGCTTACCAATTTGCGACCTATCATTCAAGTCATTTGGGCTGTGACGTAAGCAGGGGGAAATCCATTCGGAACAGTCTGTAGTGGAGAATGATGACTACATACAAGAGATACACGAAAGATTGCTTTTAACTATATTTATGATGACCAGATGACCAGATTTAGCATGCACTTTGTCTAAAAGTAACACTTTCCACTTTCAGTTATTAGATCAGCCGAGTTGTAGAGCCAAGCGCGTAATTACAAGGCATTGTGTTCGATTCTGTCATTCATATCCATTTAACAGCAGGTCCTCTAGTATGTTTTGTCCGTTGAAGCTTAACAAAATTAATCCATCTACATTAACACCTTTTCAACATATATCGGTGAGAACAACTACAAATGTAAGTGGATAGAACCTGACACCTCGAGTTATGTTATACTTCACGGAGAGTTAAAATAAATTCAGCTTCCATTTACACTTTCTCCACAGTTTAACACATATTGGACCGCACAACAAACACATTTTGGGGTGTCCGTGAAACGAATGATGTACTAAGTGGATAGGAGCAGACACCTCGGCTTATGCCAAGCGTCATATGTTGTAAAATATTGTAAAAATGTATCCTAAAATAGTGAAAAGCCCATTGCATTTGTAGACCCAAGATCACTCTGCGGCATGGTCGGAGGCTCGTTTTGTTGCAATGCAATACGTTTGAAAACAAAGGATAACGCTGTAAAGGAAAGAAACGGTAATAGGTCCGAAGACTACTATTAGCATACCACAGTTGTATAGTATTCCAAGGACACTGCTGATGAAGTCTATGGTGGTCCAAGTGCGTCTGAATTCGACACTATATATATGAGTGTTTTAAAACAACTAGGTGCTTAATCAAAAAGCCTGATTTCAAATTTTGGGTTCTGGTTATATTTTTTATCTACCTGCGTCTTGGTGAAAATGCACGCGTGAGAGTTTTGTTGTCATGTATGTTGTTCAAAATGACGTGTCCAAATTATGTGACGTGTAAGGTTAGGTTTTTGACATGAAACCAAAATATAATTTCCTACTGTATCAAGATCGTGCTCCATCCAAATGCATAACTTCTTTGTTCTCAATTAACGTCCTATGCTTATTGGACAAGGCTTGCTCATATGTTCCTTGATTGTTTGGTTTCCTAGATGTACAGCATACATATATGATATATCTTAAATAAATGAAGAGAGAAAAATGTGCTTGATCCACCGGGATTAGAACCCGGGACCTTTGGGTTACAGGCCCAACACTCTACCGACTGATATAAATTTATATGATAATATCGCCGTCTTTACAGAGTTCAAATTCGTGGCTCATTCTGCCATGGGCCTCTGTGTCTCAGGTGGTAGAGTGTTGGGCCTGTAACCTAAAGGACCAGGGTTCGAATTCCGGTGGCAAGGAAATTTTACCTCTCTTTATTCACTCAAAACATAAGATGTGACTGCGTCCAAATGAACACCAACGAAGGTAATATGAAAGCAATTAAAGTTTTTCACTTGCTTCAAACAAAGGTAAATTAGTATGGACATTGCATATATTATGACTTCTTTCTCAGTTGATCGGACATGGTATAACTGTAAACATACACACACTGAGACTCCATATACACATCAGTAAGAGTAGTGAGTATTGATAAAATCATAGATGGACATTTCCCCTTCACAGACTTTTGTGGACTGCCTCGAAATAAGATACGTGTTAATGGTCAATCAGTGGCTCTTTAGTCAAACAGTTGCTTCTGAATCGTTCATTAGATATTCCGAATTGTCTCGTGTCTAAATAGCATAAACAGTATTTCGAGGCCAAGCAACCTCATGTCGGTTTGTTTGGGCATTTTCGACAAAACATACGAATAAGCCATCCGTGTTCTACCAATTGCTCAAAATTTCCGGAAATGTACGCGTTACAGTTAAACATGACGTGCAAAGAAGTGGAGGGGAACATGTCTGCGTCCAACCAAACCATTGGAAATGAAGCAGATATTTTCTGGTTGATCTGGATGATGCCCGATGGCTTTTTGTCTCTTGGACTCCTGTTTACCAAGACTACGATATTAGTTTTAGTTCCGATGACAGACTGGGTTTATCAACAAAAACTCTGTTTTATCACCTGTCATACAGCTGGACTGTTTTACGCCGTTATCAGGCTGGTCAGTGTGTTTATATCACTAGGTTTACAAACAGAGAAGTTATCGTTCCCATTGTGTTACACACTGATCCAGCTACAACTCCTAGGGTTCGTCGGATACTATGTCTTATCAACAATTGCTATTCATTTTATCAGTATGTTTATAATCCTACCGATGTATGACGGAATGAAACACGCCAGAGTCGCATTTGTTCTGGGTTATATTGTCGTTTTCCTATGGACTCTTCTTCCTGTACCTTTTCTTAGTCAGATTCCAACAGATGGGTGTACATTACCGGTACACCAGCAGTGTACATGGAACGTTTTACCGCACTGGTATTCTACATGGACAGTTTTGGGGCCTATAACCATCTGTTATGTGTACAATTTATTGACTGGTTTTCGCCTTTGTCGTACTTTGTGGCTGCAACTGGTTCGGACTTCCAACTTACCAGCTCCTAGTCAACCAGTGACTTTAAATTCAACTGTACTACCAAGCCCAGGTCCAAAACGTAGGTTCACAATACTTTACGCCATATTTACGTTGTTACTGCCAGTTATTCTTTACGTGGATCGTGGTCTCAGTTCAGACCCAGATACTACATCACTAGTTACATGGACAGTCTTGACTTTGTTCACCATGCTATCAGACATCTGTACGTTACAGAACAGAGGTCTGGCTTTAGCAGCCAGCAAATTGTGGGCAAAGTATAAAAAACAGATGATTGCAAACTGCTAATGGATATTAGAGCTGAAACGAAACTAGAACTCCCTGGGAAACTACCGATGGAAGATTCTACATGATTGTGAGCGACATTTATAGTTATATAAAGTAATTTAATCATACAACAGGAGTTAATAACACAATCCCCATGGATACCTTATTTCGCTTGATTAAAACCGGAAGCGGGCTTTAGGCCTACCTCTACATAAAACTCGGTTGGTTCTAAACCTAGTTCAATTTGAATATATAACTGTAGCTAAAACGGCGTAAATTGCGCTGTCGTATGAAGACAAATTACAACTGTATAAATACACCCGGACTATACCAGTCACCCAAAGTTCCCAGTCTGTCTCCGAAAGCTTGATGGTTACAAAATGACGTTATTTATGAATTATGTGTTAGGAATATGTAAAATAAATAATAAATTTCACAAATTGTAAGCTGTCAAGTATTGTATGTTAATTTGTGCCTCATTTTGAAAGTTGTTCATGTAAATGATTATAAAGAAAATGTGCCTTGCAAAATTAATTTAACTTGATTTGAGATTCTAGTCATTTTAATATTTTATATGTAGCTTATAACTATATATAACCAGAAGTGCTACTAGTTCATAGACTTCTGATAGAACATATAAACAAATCAAATACAGAAAAAGATTTGAATAAATAATAAATTTCACAGTCTTGTGTTTGAATGTGTTTCCCATTCTGAAAGTTCATGTAAAGGATTGTTTGGTTAGTATACCCTGTTGACTTGTTGAAACCGCTATTTGCTGGACAAGCTCCAAACTTAGTTTGTTGAAAGTGAAGACCAGTTTGTTTTCGATCAGCTTTAATCGTTTCTTCATCTAATTTGATTTGTTTGATTGGGTTTTAACGCCGTACTCAATGGTGTTTCACTTATATGACGACGGATTGTCCGCTTCACATTGTTCACAGCCTTATTACAGTGGAAAACCGGGACGAAACCTCGTACATCGAAGCAGGTTCAGTTTAGGAAACGCACTCACTACCAATAAGCCCCAACCCAGGGCCTGATCTAATTTAAAATACAAATAAATGTCTGTGTAAGAATTTTTCTCACAATGAGAATTACGAAAACTATTTGGGAGCGACTTTTAAATCATGGTAGATCAGGGCATACATGAGAAACTTGTTTCATGCTGATATTTAACCGTGTTGAACATTTTTCATCACAAACAAATATATCTCCATATACATGTATGTCTAATCTACAACATTACAAGGGTTTGTTTCCAGTCGACAAAACAAATGCTTTTGTTCATTTTTTAAATTCTCAGGCAGGATTCGGACAACGATCAGGGCCCGGTTGCTTGAAGTCCTATTAAATTTAATCTGCTATTAGATTACGTCAACCCATGTTGAAAATCTATCTCTAATCCGGTATTAGCGGATTTTAATCCGGTATTAACGATGATATCTGGTGTGATCCGCTAATCGTCTTTGGGGAACTGGCACCAGGCCCCAATCACTCCTGGTGATGGTTTGATAGATAAACCATGACGTTTAGTCCAAATGGATTAAGTATCATTCCTCGGAGTTGTTACTATAATTTACTATGTTAAACTTCTCAGCGGAAGTCCTAATACAACAACCCGAGTGGCTTAGCAGGTCCACCACTAAAGGCTTTTTTAAATCCACTTTTTTCTACTTTTGTTTAAGAACCATTTTTTTATCAAACAAAAATAAAAGTTATGGTGTGTACCACCATTTTGGTTCAACATGCAATTTCAGCCATATTTTGGAGAAACCTAGTGAAATGCACCCACATCAATGGAATAAACAGAAAAAGCAAAGTTTGAATATCTGAATTTGAGCGATGGCCATTTCGGGTTTCCGAATAAGATCGAATGCATCCCGTCCGTTTCTTAACTGGAATAAACTCTTTTGAAACAATTCTGTGAATGTGTTCTCAAGCCTTGCGTTCACAACACATACATGTACAGACGTAAATATTACTAATTTTCAAGTTAATTTGTGAATTTGTTCTCAAATTATCATGTTTACAATAATGAAAACTTATCCAATGGCGCTTATGTTGTTTCGCGGGGTAAAATGCAATCCTATGCTTCGTTTTAATAGCAAAAAAAAGCTAAATTCCATTTTAATAGGTGAATTTGTCTCAGGCTATCATGTTCACAAACATGGGATTAGGAGGAAATATTGTAAAATGATGCGATGGTAGCCATTTTGTTTTGCAGCCATCCTGTCCTTTGTCTTAATGGTAAGAAGTTTCAATCTTTTCTAATTGAGTGAATTTGTTCTAAAAATTATTATGTTTACAACACAGAGGTGAATATTAAAACATTATGCAATGGCGGCCATATTGCGCAAATTGATGAGACGCAATCCTATCCTATATCTCGAAAGGAGGAAGCTAACTTCCAGGTTTCAAGTTAACCTGTGAATTTGATCTTAGCTTTTTATTATGTTCACAACATATCGGCAAAAATATTTGTAAATGATGCAATGGCGGCCATTTTGTTTGACATAATTTGATGAAATGTAATCACATCCGTTGTATTATGAGGCAGTTAGGTCTACAAACTATACGTTTGGAGTTAATACGTGACTTTATTATCTATTTATATCGTGGTTATAACATAGACAGGCATGGATATTCCTAAATTATATAATAATGGCCATTTTGTTGTACGGAATTAGATGAAATGCAATCACATCCGTCGTCGTTACAGGAGAAAGCTAGTATATACCAGTACTAAGTAGTTTGAAGTTTATCCTTGAATAAAATTCTCTACTTACCATGTCCACACACCTTCAGACATGAATATGCTAAAATTGTGTACTAACGGCAATTTCATTTAACGGAATTTGGTGAAAGGCAATATCATTCGTCGTCTTAACAGAAAGAACCCACATACCAGCTTTGAAGGTAATGGGTGAATTATTGTAGAACTAGCTTTTTGTTTGTTTGTTTGATTGGTGTTTAACGTCGCACTCAAAGGTATTTCACTTATATGACGACGGTTTGTCCACTTCACACTGTTCAAAGCCTTATTACGGTGGAAAACCGGTAGGAAACCTCGTAAAAAAAACCACCCCCGCGATTGCCGGAGCCACAACATGTGACTCGCTCATATACCTGATGGTCGAAAGGCGGACTCGATATGATTGATTGGTGTTTAGCGACGTACTAAATGGTATTTTACTTATATGGCGGTGGTGTATTCCAACAATAGTTAACACTAACACAACCAAGCGGTTATGCATTTGCATAATGTCGGAAAGTTGTTTTCCTCCAGTGCTAAGTAAAGACAGCACTGCCACTCTTCAAAGAAACTGCCCTAAGATAGCGGACTATTACCAGATTACAATTTGTGTTCAAGGTATACAAGTATGGTTTTCTATCGTTTCGTTTTACAAGATAGACGGTACTAGCTCCTCTTAATTGCCATTGTGAATAAATACAAACCTCCTCCGTATACTCCCCCACTCATTTTAGTGATCTGCTTATTCAAAATAATAACAAAGCCTGGCTTCCCTCATGAAATCTCACGCCGGAAGTTCAAATTATTTCCTCGGAAGTGGCTTTGGGTGTCGATAAATTCTTAACCGTAACATGTTAGAGTGGATCTCAAGGAATTACTTTCCTGGTAATTACGCAAGAATAAGATTGTCATTTGGGTCAAATTGAAGCGAACAGAAAAAAGAATAATATTATCATACTGATATGAAAAAACAAACATAATTCAATATGATTTAAACTTTAAAGGCTCAACGTCCTATAACATGAACAGCCTGACGATTTCTGGTCACTTTGTAATCCAATAAATATCTGCGTCCAAACGTATGTCTGGAGTAATTTCAAATGGTGAATAACATACAAAGCCGAATTATTTGGACTAGGGTTCGGTTTAGCTCCCAACTCCAAATGATATGGGTCAGATGGCTAAGGGACAGTTTGTTTTAAGGGTAATAATGATGTCTTTAACTAGCACTAAAGGAATATTAGGCCTAAATGTCCAATATTATGAAAACACTTTATATCTTAGTTATAGTTGGAATACACCACTGTCATAAATGTGAAATAACCTAAATCAAGCTGTAAAACACCAATTAATCAATCAAGCAAGCAAATGATAAGAATGTGCAAGTGAATAACAATACATTTTTTCTTTATTTTACAGACATTTATGATTATACAGTGACTGAAAAGCTGACCTACCGAAATCAGAGATCTCAAATATGGTACCGCTTAGATTGTAGCATCCAGACCATCTCATCCACCCAAGCCTTTTCACAGCTTTTTAAAATCAGGTTACAATATTTAAATTATGACAAAAGATGCCCCATCCACTCCTTTTAATCTACCTTCTGAAAACACTGGATTCTCATCCAGAAGCAAGGATATATTTGCAGGTCTGGATTCATTAGAGAAAAAACATGATGAGAAACAAAAAGATTTGGAAGATAACCCAAGTGCAAGACACGAGCAGAGAAAACTATGGAAAGATGAGCCAGAGGTAGAGGCTTTTGTTGCAGGAAGCTCACCCTTCAAACGACCATCAAATCCAAATAGAGGTGGCCCTTACAGGGGTGGTAACAAAAGATTTCGGAAACCTTTCCACAAGAATTCAACACCAGATTATGTCCAGCATCCAGATAAATGGAAACGGTATAGTTTGGAGGACTGTGATACTAGTGAATCCTCTAATAGTCGAGCTGCATTCAAATTCCTAGATGAAAGACGTAAACTACGAGAAGCGGAGGAAAATCAGAATAATGATGATGATGATGAAGATTCTGGCGGCAAAATGGTTTTTAAAAAACCAACAAAAACTGCTGATAACAAGTCAAGCAAAGCTGTCTCCGCCAAGAAAGGGAAACAAGATGGAATCAGTATAGGCCATTTAGATAATGACTCGAGTTCATTTGAAGAAACATCAGCCGAAACATCAGCTGTGAATGATTTAAAGCCTAAAGTAAGTGAATCTTTAGCAAGTGGACAGATAAGTTTCAAGAAAAGCAACAGAAAAAGGAATTTGCGTGTAAGAGAAGATGATGATTGATTATTAGATAAGACTTATAAATAAATCTCCACTATCATATCGATGTGCTATTCACTAACAGAATTAAAGCTATAAAGGTATATACCTCAAATATGTAGTTCAAGTACATGTTTTTTATTGTACCCAAGGCTTAAGGTAGAGGGGTGTCCAATCTGAATTGATCAATTGGCTCATCAGGACACCCTGTTTTAAGAAATTTTAACATACAGGAGATAGGAAAACTGTTAAAGTTGGACATCCAGTTACTTAAAAAGTGATAACAACTTAAGCAAAATGACCGTTTTGGACACCATACTTTGATTTCTGGCAAAGCCCCTGATTTTACCTTATGCCATTGGAGAATGATATTGTGAGAAGAACGAATGACTTTATTGTGAAATACTACCATATTCGTGTTATTTCTTCCTTAATGTCCAATTGTGTTTTTAAATTCATACTTTTTCAGCAGAATAATATAAAAAAGGCTCTTTGTATGAAAATGTCAAGAGCTAATTTAAATTAGCTATTGGAATGCCATGACTAGTTATTCAACCATCTTTTTGTAACCATTAGTACCATCTACATTTTCAACACACACTTCAACTTTAGGGTAAGCTGACACCATCACATTCTTCTTAGGAAGTCAAATAGTGAAGCTCTACTCTTAGACACAGTTACAGAAAAATCCAATAGCTTGAAAATGTGTGATGTGGGTAAACAAACAAATGGGGAAATTTTTTATTTGAGAATAATAAATTTTTTTATTAACTATTATCTGCACTTTTTTTATTGCATTTATCTGTAGCTGTGTGTCATCGTCATATAAGTGAAATACCCTTGATTACAAAGTTTAACCCCAATCAAACAAACAAACAAATCCTCTTGGGTCTCCACCATATGTGAAATGTGGTGTAAAACACTCATCAATCAATCAATCAATCAATCAAGGTTTAAATCAAAAGTTCAACTATTAGATGTGAACTTATCTTTGTTTCTAATTAAGCCTTAAATTGGACAACTTTTGGTGAAATATTGAATTTCAGTTTTTAAATACCTTTTAATATAAATTACGGTTGTTGAACACATTGGATACAATAACCTTGTTATGTTTCTTTGGGGTCTGTTTTTTTTGTTGATATAATTCACCAATCTGCATGGATATTATAATATACTATTCTTATTAAACGATGTTTAGCTATATTTATATTTGCTTGAGTATTGAGGGTGAAGAAACACTTCGGGAAAATTAGATCCAATCTGATTTGAATGGCAAATTGAGGTTAATTTCAGATAATTTTTCATTTAAAGATAGTGTATGAATAAATTGATTCAAAATAAGAATACTTCTCTTTTATTTCCTGGCATGAGACGGTGGACTAATGGTGTTCATCTGCGTTTACTAATCCTACTTCGATGTACCATTCACAGGATGGAGTCCATTTGTCGACCATCAGGTATATGTCATTATGAGTGAGTCGCATGATGTGGCTCCAGCAATAGCCGGGGTGGTTTTTACCAGGTTTCTTTCCGGTGTTCCACTAAAATTTGGCAAGGAACAATGTGAAGTGGGTCAAACAGGTCAAACAAAACAAATCATACCATTTAAACTTGTAAATTTGGAACTGCATATCTGCTGTATTATACCCATTGTGTTTATCCTCAAGAACTTCAGTGTTTCTGATTTAAGGTATGCAGACACTAGCACAATGAATAGGGCTAATTCCTCCGTCCTAGCCCTACGTCGCGACTATCTCAACCCATGGCGAAAGTTAAAAATTGATGAGCCGCTAGTGGCGGCCTCTCAAAACATATATCTGATTTTTTACCTGCAATATTTCTTTTCTGCCAGTTTTCAATTTTATTATTGCAACTCTGGCGAGAAAATCAAATAAACTTTATTTAAACGTCAGAAAAAAAAGTAGGAGTTAGATTATTGTGACTTTTGTATACCAAAATAAATAATTCAAATATGTTTTTTGAGAGGCCAGCGATAGCGACGTATTTCCAATCTTAACCATGGGTTAAGGGCTAAGACGGAGGTATTGGCCTTATCCATTGTGCTTTACCGACACATGCTTTAACACAAGACTACTCACCTACAATGTCTGTGGAACATAGAACAGTTTATTCATGTACGTTAATGGTATTGTACAACTGAGAAACTTTTCAGCTTTTGTCAAATTGTAACCAACGTGTTTTGCAGTCTATCCATACACTACAGAAAACTAAAGAATACACTGGATTAATATATATACAAATGCTTTTGCGTTTATCCGCTGACAAAGAAAGGTGTATTTTAAGAGAATGTCCGGAATATGCCGGGACACAGCAAACAGGGTCAATTAGGCCATATCGTTTGGGACGTTTCATTCAGACTGCAAATATTTATGCCGTATCTAAGGCCACTGTTGTTTAACTGTCGGAAACAACTTTGTCCGCAAGCCATCAAAGTCAGTTGGAAAATTTATGATAGAAATCGCTTATATAGAATTTTAATTGGCTTTTTTTGTGTCGTTTTGCACGGTAAATTTTCAAGCATTCCCTTATTGTACAATGTATTGGGGCATATATATGGTTGCATTATTTAGTCACATTATAGTGTCATTGTTCGTTTCAAGTGACGTCAAGCCACTCAGTTGGCTGGCCAGCATATTAGTGAAAAGTTCCTAAATATGGCATACAGCCCAATCAAAGAAATGGAGAAACGGAAAGAGCGAACAGGTGAAATCAGATAATTATTTTTGCAACTGTAATAAGGGATGCAACTTTCGCTGTCGATTTGCTCTATCCTTCTGGTCACCCTCTGAGGCTCGGTAACACAATGATCGCGTATGTATATCTACGTTTGGGAGTTTATCTTTAACACATGATGATTCATTGCTTTTAGCTAATCTACATCCCAGTGCCAGTGTGATTGCTTTTTAAACATTTCTATACGTTTACGACCGCATTGATACCGAACCCCTAGGCGTGACTAAACCTCAACTTACTAGTTTTACCTGACAACACACCCTGATCATGTTCCAGACGCGTCATGTCACAATAAACTAAACATTAGTGGTAATGATATACCAACACGAAGCAAATCCTGCTATAATGTCGTTGTACTGCGTCTTGCTGCCAATGACGTTGGGGGCCTGTGGTTTCCTCTACCCACGACTACGACAACTATCCAAGCAAAACCAAATATCGTTGCGACAACGTTTTATTGTGGTCGTGTAACGTACGTTGTTGCAACGGAATTACTACCAGTTATATGTTTCCACAACCTTTGAATACAACCACACGACAACGATATAGAAACGTAATAGCTACTTTGTAATATCGTTAACGTTTTGATAACATTGTTATTACGTTGTACAAAACGCTACCAATTCACAACAACGTCACAACGTAGTCGATTTGTGTTGTCACAACGTTAAACTACAACGTTTCATGTCACGCTTAAATGGACAACGTTATAATAACGTTGTATCAAATGGTACAAACTAACAACCACATTTTATCGCAAATTTATGTTGCAGTAATGTTGTTTTTTAGTTCCTCTGCAACGTTACCAATATATAGCTCCTATGCAACGTTGCAGCTTCGTACGTATAGAGTGTTTTCTGGGATATGTATCCCTTTAAAATACACCCAAGACAAATTAAAGCGTAAGACTGCACATTGACGATATCTGGATGTAAGGCAAACTAGACATCTGTAAACAGTATATATGGCCTATTGCCTATAGCACAATGAATAGGGTTAATTCCTCCATCTTAGCCCTATAGTCTCGCGTATCTCAACCCGTGGTGAAAGTTAAAAATTGATACGCCGGCCTCTCAAAACATATATAATATTTTTCTCTGATTTTTTTGGATACACTGAAAACAATGGCTAGTATTCTACCTACTTGCCATATTTGTTTCGGACGGTTTTCAATCTTATTATTTCATAGGGAGATAACTTATACGTGTCAACTCGGGTGATAAACTCAAACAAAATTTTATTAAAACATCAGGAAAGAAAGAAGGAGTTGTAGATTATTGTGACTTGTATCCCCCAAAAATCAGAGATATGTTTTGAGAGGCCGGCGATAGCGGCGGATCGATGTCCAACTTTCACCATGGGTTGAGATAGGCGGGACTTATAGAGTTAAGACGGAGGAATTAGCCTTATTCTATAGCCCTGATAATTTTTCGTGCATAACGGCTTTGTCTATAATCGAATATGGCCTAACAAAAAGAACATCAGGTCTTCGTTTTGCTAACTAAAATAATGGATTCAGTTTCTTTGATATGCATGTCCATGATTTTTTTGGTGTTACAAGAGGGTGACTACGCTCCAATATGCAGCGGTTTTTACATATATTTACTATGGACTGTCCATCTTAAGTGACAGTTTATATATATTAAAACAAACCCGCTATATGTTATGAGCGTAGATGGTGACATGTTTAAACTTTATTATAAAATCGCATGTGTGACGCCAGCACAATGTATAGGCCTAGGACTAATTCATCTGTCTTTGCCCTATACGTGAACCGCCTATCTCAACCCGTGGTAAAAGTTGAAGATTGATCCGCCGCTATCGCCGGCCTCTTAAAACATATATCTGTTGTTTTTTTTTAGAAACCGTATGCGCCGAAAATAACGACTAGTTTTTTTCCCTACTGTCTATTCTGACTGTTTCAACCTTATAACTGCATAGCTCTGCCATGATAGTAGTTTCCGTTGTAGTTTAAGATTTTGTGTGCACCAGATTCCCATGAGCCTTTGTCAGCGAAGCAGATTCTGACCTTGTGACTTAACCGTATGCCAGATGCTGTAAACGAACAAAGGTGCATGGGAATTAGGTAACAACATGGCAGGAGCTGCATGGTTGATAGAGAAAGTTTTGAACTTTATACAGGCGAAAAAAATTATGATTGCAGGTAAGGAGCTTTAAAATGAATGCTTTAGGTATATCGACAGACGTTTTTCAAGTTGATTCCTTTTAAAAAGATTTTACTTTCTGTTTAGTTTGGATAAAAAATCTCAATCTGCAAGACATTTTGTGATGAAGCTGTACCGTCAGTATTGCATACGCTATATAATGACGGTACCTGGATCTAATTGATGACAACTTACAAATCGAGTTTATCCATCCTTGGCTATTTTAGTTTTCTGCACTTTTACCTGGGATCCTTCAGCTGATTGAACTCAAAGTTTATATATACATGTAGCTTTCATATGACAAGTTTCACATCAAGTTTGTGTTTCACACAGTGACACAGTTTCCGTGAACTTTTAGCTATGTTGAAGCCATTTTGATTTGAACAATACAAGAAACATATGTATCCATTAATTTTCCATGTGCCTTGGAACAGTATATCTCTCAATACTGTACCTTGTTTAACGGATGCTCTCTCTACATCTTCATGCATTTTAATGGTTAATCATATTCCAAATATAGCTATATTCTGTGTTTATCATTGGAGGAACATTACAGGCCCAAACAAATCTATGTTCCCCCGGTCTGGGGCAACCTAATTTTTGCCCACTTTGGCAACTGGATGAAAAGTACAAAAATTATTTTATGTACATGTTTGATCAGGATGGGTGGGGTCAACTTTTACTCAGAATTTGGTGAGAGAGAAAAAATTTAAATTTTTTAACAGACCATCCCAGTTCACATTTACTTAAGTTGGCAATTTTCAGCATTTTTCAGTACACAGCCGTCTGATAAGAAAAATAAGGAAAATTTGCATGGGCACAGATTATTTAGATGAAACCCATGGGCCTATATGCATAAAACTACTTAAATATTTTGCCAAATTCCACTTCCACTTTCATTTTCCATTGATTAAATATAAATGTGGAATCATTTTCGTTTTTTTGTTGGGTTTTTTTTTCAACTATTTTTTTATTTTATTTATAATTTTCACTCATAATCTCTCATTTAAGCATTACAAAAAGTTATGATAAGTATTGCTTTCTGAATTTTAATTTAAAGTGATGTCTGAAAACTACTTAGTCTTTTTAGATTATGAAATACTTGTACATGTACTTAAGTTGTTTTGTAAAAACAGTCCACAGACAATTTTTTTTTTTTTTTTTTCAATTCTCAGACCTCGCTACAGTGCATTTTCACATCCATGGGACCATGATGTCACTCAAATGTTATTTTAGAAGCATGTTGTGAGGAAGGATTGGCTTCATTAACATAAATCTTATCAGTCAGTGATACGAAAGATGCGGCTCTTACCTTTTATCAGATACACTGTACTTACTAACATGAAATTATGAAATCATATAAATGTTGATTTAAATAGGTAGGTACTTAACATCTTTAAAATATATTTATCAGTTTGATTCACCTGGAGAGTAAATCACTTTAATAAAAAGGCAGGTGAGTGCAGGTGTAAATGTCAGCCGGTTTTATGTTAAAATGTGTTAAAGTAAACTGAAGTTTGTTACGCAAATGAGCATCTGGCTATGGGCTTTTGTTTGTGTGTTTGGTTGGTGTTTTACATTGACTTAAGGGTATTTCAGTTATATGACGATGGATTGTCCACTTCACACTGTACACAGCCTTATTACATTGAAAAACTGGGAGGAAACCGTGTAAAAACCAGCCCCGCCATTGCCGGAGCCACTACATGTGACTCACTCATCAACAGGTGGACTCAACAGGTGGACTCGATCCCGTGAACGGTAAATTGAAGCAGGTTCAGTTTAGGAAGCGCACTGAGCTTCTGGCTAAGGGCAGTTTAATTAAAGTATATTAATACTGTTACCTATGGAGGAACCTTAATTTTTCAACAGAGGGTTTTAGTTGTAGGCTACATGTTATTGGTGTTGCTGTTGCCTCTTGAGAAGCCCAAGTAAAATAACCTTAAGTGCAAAGGAA
>JAVFBW010094967.1:0-16708 GCA_034783835.1 Mopalia ciliata
AGGTACTCCAAAAACCGAGAGCCCCCCCCCCCCAAACAAGTTAACACCAAACAAGAAACATCACAATCTGGTAATTGCCCACACCAAAAGTTTCACCTTGACTGGGTTAATGTGAACTTTATTTCACATCAATATAGAAACCCGTCAATGATCACAGATTTATGAGTTGTTAGACAAGACAAATACAGCGATTCATTCACACTGGGTCGCTAAGTGGTAACATTAGAACCAAACTTATCAACCACACTGACTTATTTCCCCTGGGTCTGACCTTAACAGAGTCCCCTATCTTGTCAGTAGTTTTTAATTTAAGCTTCTAGGTAGTTTTGCTCTTGGAACTGATTCATGACATGGTGTGGAAAGGATTTTTTATTTCACCTTATTAATTTTTCCGCCATTAATCATGCCTTATTTACCTGTAAGGTTATTAAACTGTATAGAAATAAAGTGCTGTAGTTTCACACCTGAGGGAATCCATGTTTATATCATTATCAGTAACATTCACCTGTCACTATGTTCTGTGTAATGTTAATATAATAGCCATCTCTTTATTTCTTTAATGTTGTGGCTCCGGCACTTGCAGGGGTGGTTTTTACAAGGTTTCCTCCCAGTTTTCCACCATAATATGGCTATGTACAGTGTGAAGTGGACAATCCGTCGTCATATAATTGAAATACACTTGAGTACCTTTATTTCTTTAATATATCGTTCACATTTTGAGGATGAAGTGAATGATTTATCAAGATTTTTGTTTCTTTCAGAATGCTGAATATAGTGAATATAATGTTAAGACTTTTTCAATTTTTAACTATTATTATAAACATTTATGAAAAAGAAAACTAAACCTCATGCATGAATTTTTTTTGCTTGCCTCTATCAGGATAAGAACCCAGGACATTTGGGTTACAGGCCCAAAACTATATCTACTGAGCTACGGCAGAATGATTCCTGAATCATTTAAATATATATGTATTCTGAGGCAAGCAAATATTTTTTCAGTACAATAAAATGTAGATGTAGTTTGATAGATATATACCAAGAAAGACACTGAGAAAGTTAATGATGATTTATGAAATGCATCATTTAACAAAATAAACTAATATAGACCTAGAAGATGTTTGATTTAGATATAACCACTTGAATCGTGTAAGATATAGTCATAAATGGGACTTTGTCTAGACAAAATGTTTTATCCAATAAATTAAACTAAGAAATTGCACCAAATATTGCGGTGGAGTAACCAAGCTTTTGTACTAGGATCTTGATATTGATGAGACTAATATAATAGGGGTATCTCTTTGATGTATACCTCAGCCTGTCAATCAGCTGTCTCCTGCAAATCTAAGATGGCCACTGGCCATTCCTGTTGCCATGGTGATGTGAGATGGAATATTATAGGGGTATTAAGTAGGTGTCTGTTGATCTGGCCTGAGGGTGAAAACTGACCACTGGTCACCTGTAGTGGACATCACAAGCAATCACTGGCCAAAGACGATTAGTCCTATCAGAATAATAAATCTACTAATAATTCGATAAAATATAGACCAGACAGTTCTTTGAAATAACATGTATCTGTAAAAGTGAGAAATCAGCCAGCAAGGAAGAAGTATAAATGTACAAATTTATAGTTAGTAACTTGCTTTTAAAAAAAATTATAAAATAAGAGTGATAGATTTATAACAAAATAACAAGACTTTTGTAACAGTACAACCGGTATATTCTTCAACCTTTGGGCTGCACCACCATCATACAAGTGAAATAATTTTAAGTACAGTGTTTGACCCTAATCAAGTAAATAAGCAATCGTTTCTTGCTTCATAAATGGTTTTCAAAATGGAAACCAAGCGTTCTTAATTAGACAAAACTTAACTAGCTGATGACACACCATATTGATAAGGGCATAAGTACCAAACAAAGTTATGTTGTCTTTGGCTTAGCAATGGTGGAATATTATATTTCCTTATTAGCAGGCACTTTATAATTGTTTTTGAAAAGGCAAATCTTCAACATCATATGTGAAGTACCTTTGATCAGTCAATGAATATAAAGTGTGATAGATTAACAGGCAGAATTAAATACTTTTATTTGATTAATTTTTTATTTTCGTGAATACACCATTTTTCCTGTCTCTGGTATAATACATTACAATCAGAATACATACCATTTTCTTAATACCATTTCTCTCTGGAGTAGCAAAATTGAAAGTCAATCGATAGCTACCTGAAAGGCAGGGGAGTATTATTTGAATATCTACCTCCAGCCTGTTGAATTCTCGCCAGACTGAGTGCTTTCTGTCCACCAGGGCCTCTTAGTGGGTTTTATTCTCGAGCTCCTCTTACTGATGCTTAATTACATTCGTTAGCAGGTGGTAATTAAACATTGCCTACATAAAAGCTTGGGTATCATTCTTATGGATCCTCTATTTATGAGCTTCATCAGTAACAAAGCCATTTAGACTTCCCAGATTTTGCTGACCCCTTCTTAGTAACAATAGACCTCCCCAAGGTCTCTCCAATACTAATATTGTCTTGTTTGAGGGGTAACATTTGTGTTTGGGAAAGGGGTGATTTTTAAATTAAGTTTTTAAATGGTTTTCCAGGCTTGAGTTACTACAGTACAGTATAATGGTTTTTAATTTGTATAAGTTTCCAGATCCAAGTTTTAAACTAAATGTAAGCCATTATGAAGGCATGCTAGATCATTATAGTCTCTTAAGTAACAATAAACCTCACCAAGAAGAATAAACAACTAATTTTTGCATTTTATTTTACAAAGTTACGTTTGGTATTTGTGAAATAAAACCTGTTTGTCTCATTTTGGTCATGACTTTGATGTAGGCCTACCTCTCTCTCGTTTAAGCCAATTCCTTGAGGAAGCCACATTAGGTGCCTGATAATTTCAAGGGTTGTTTTAATGAAATTTCCTTGGTCTTTCATTGTAGGCCTTTTAATAGGAAGAGAGAATGGGCAAAACACAATCCATAGTTATGTTAATGAAATGAGTGAGTTTTGCATTTAGACAAATAATCAAACAAAGGTATCCTTTATCTCTAGTCTTTTCCACCTGTTGATCAGACTCAACCTTTCATAACATGTAGTAGAAGTTCAAAAATTAAAACGGTTCCAGACATCAAGGAACAGAACATTCTTACTTGTCCTGCCATTTTACATCATGCATGTAATTTTTATAAGAAATAAAATCTAAAGAAAAATGTCAAGAAATCATTGAAGAGATTTTCACATTTCCATTAACTTTTCAAACAATTGTCGTTGTACATTTTATAATGACAATATCTCATTCTTATCTCTGGTATTATTAAGGAATTAGTATTGGCTGCTTAATTAGAAATATGTCAAAGCCTTGGTAATGATATAAATCCCCTTTTCAGAACTACTTTTGTAGATATTCCAAAATGTAGTGAGAGAATCAACACAAAAACAGTTTGCACAATTTGGTCTTAATTCCCCATGTTTAATTCCTTGTCCATCTTGACTCTGGTCATATGCCCTTACCTGAATACGGTGTTGGTACACGACCATATGAGTGATGTCACCTAAAATTTATGTGCAAAAACCTCAATCTAACAAAAATTGGTCTTTGAATTAGGAAAGAAATAATATTTTCAGAATTTCATTACCTTTACTTTCTGTACATAAATATAAGTTTCTAAATAAGTTTTTATTAACCTGTTTAACGTATTAAAAAGTAAAAAAAGATGAGTTTTCCGTTCAAAATGAAATTAATAATTCATTTTCTCAGTAAGGTACAAGGTAAACTCCTGTATCTTGACATAATAACTGTTAAGTTTATCAGCAGGCAGAGTTTCAGCTCATCATTGTGGATTAATCTGAGGCAGCCACAATTTTCCTGTCCACTGATTGGATTAAATAGGGGTATCAGTGTAGCGACCCTTGGAAACCAGACTCCCATTATTGCAAGGACGACAGAATTTCTGCTCAGTTAAGTAAACTGAAATGGAAGCGAGCTGGAGAAGTTATTGAGGTGTACCAAAGAGCTACATCGTCCGGCGATTTCACAGGATCAAAGAAATCTGAGATAGGACTTTATTGATCTTCGTATACCAATAGAGTAACGGCGTAATGAACTAACCACGGCTTTCCTTCAATGCTTTCCTACTGTGTTGGCTACTATGCCTTTGTTAACTGAAATAAGCTGGTAATATGATATACCTGTACTTTCAATATAAGCTAAAACTAAAGAATTAAAAACTGTTCCCTAGGGTTCTTGTGTCTTTGATTCTTCATGGTGGCTGGAGGGAACTTCCTCTTGCCCTGGGGCCAGTTGTTCAAAGCACTATTAATTTTAATCCTAGATTTGATGACGTCACTGCATGTTGAAGGCCTATCTCTAATCCTAGATTAGTGGTTTAATCTGCTATTAGGGACTAATATTGGTTTTGAGCAACCCCCCCCCCTCGGTGCTTTCTGAACTTAAGAGTAGCAGGAAGTCTGTTTGTTTGTGGCGTCTTTGTATTGTTCCGTGAGTATCCTATGATATTTTTGTTTGTTGCAAGTGGTGTCCAGGGTGGTTCCTTCACCCATTGGGCTGGCACACCGTTATGTGAGTGGAATAACCATAAGTATGGGCCGGCATTAAACCCTAATCAAACAAACAATTGATTAATTCCAGCTCTGCTAAACACTTCACTTATGGTTGTGCTTCTTTGGATAATAAATTTTGAGAAAAAATAATAGCTTTTTATCAGATGTAGCATAAAGTATGAGAATATGTATAACTATACTTGTTTCGCTCTTTTCAATAATAAAAATATGCAAATCTTTATTGAAATAGAGAAATGTTAAAATTGAACTGTGACTTATTTTTGGACTTCTATTCACTTGTACAATTTCACAGCACAAATAAGAAATCTTTTCAAGTGTTTCAAAATGTCTCAGGGTCGTTATGTTGTCTATATTGGTCTTGCCTGTTAACACCTCTACACTATATCAGATTGTAAACTGTGTAGTAATGATACGCTTTGAGAGGTCGTTCTCCCAGGGGGAACATATCGACTCAAATCAATCAAGGAGAATGGCCGCGACACCACTATCACGTTCCACCATCTTGTTATTTATCATTCTCCGTCTCCCAAACCTGCTTGATTACAGCAGGAAGAGAATGAAAACACCGTTAACTCGGCATTGATGTTTTTCTACAGGCTGATCGGATCTTTAATCCTTTCCCAGGACGATATTGGCTCTTGTCACAGTTTGCTCAGTATTTTTTACCTCGTCGTATTTAAGATATCAAAGGGAATGCGACCAGTTGATTCTTTGACTTTCTCCGCTGGCATTTGTTTTAACTCCCCTTAACAATCTGCTCATTTCAGTCAAGGTGCTCGGGGCTTCAATAGAGTGCTCTAGTTCTTCCTTTCACACCATGAAACTGAACTCATATTGTGCTATCCGCTATCCTAGTGTAATTTTGCAATCTAAGTACTAGAGTACATCACCTGACAGCAGCAAAATATTATTGTTTCTGACATTAAACACCAATCAATCAATCAGATAACCAATTAGCGGACACCTCAAAACTGAAATCTTAATCCGCTTTATCCGTTTTTTAAGTGTTATTTTGCTGTCTTCGAGCTGAAGTACATTGATGTTATATAAGCAAAATACCATTGATTGTTTGTTTGTTTGATTGATTGGTGTTTAACGTCATACTCAAGGGTATTTCACTTATATGATGACGGGCACAAATACAGAACATCACAAACAAATCTGCTTCCCGTTACTCTTTAGCTCTGGAGCACCAGGGCAACAGAAAGCAACCTCTTTTCTCGCCTCTTCTGATCGACCGAGGAAGCCGAGGGAGTATTCTGCAGGGCCATGGCCCACCTGCTCCTTCATGGGCCCAAAATGCCATGAACACGACGGTAATGCAAATCAATCAACCAATCAGACAACCCACTCCAACCCAATCTTACCCTGCCCTACCCTACCCCACCCCACCCCACCCAACCAATTAAGTCGTGAAAATATCAGGAGATTTTACAATAGGTATCTTTAAGATGTTGACATAAAACTGTTATCACCTTGGGTATAAATGTTATTTTAAGCGCACATTTTTTTACAAATGTAGAGCCAGAAATTCTGCAATTCTTGCGGGAGTTTATTTAGAGCATTGGTTGATTCATTAATTTTAGTTATTCGAAATCCCTCTACCAGGGTTATTCATTTGTTAAGAAATTCCTTTATATTTTTGATGTACGTGTAACGTGTAGAGACAGAACTTTTTCTTGCCTCCAACTGGATTTGAATTCATGTCTTGTTCATCCTTCATCAAACCATTTGTTCATTCTTCATCAAACCATTTGTTCATTCTTCATCAAACCATTTGTTCATTCTTCATCAAACCATGTGTTCTTTATCAAACCATTTGTTCATTCTTCATCAAACCATTTGTTCATTCATTTAGTTTACTGGAAAACATGCTACTGATTCAACTTTGTATGAAGATTTTAATCACAAAATATAACACTTATTTATATGTGAAGCAGTTTGGGTTTGAGACCAGATATATACATTTAAATTATACACTAGTGATTTCAATATAGTCTCAAGTATTAAAAGAAAGCAACAGAAAAGAGAAAATTCAAGAAAGACCTTTTATTGGTCAGGTAAGATTCTATATCAAAATGTGCTATTGTGATTCAATTGATGTGTTCTTTTCAGATTTCGTAAGTCTTTTCTCTGAATGGTAAAAAACAATGTTTTATTGCTATAACTAACTTTTTTTTTTTACCTTTTCTGTTTTTAAATAGATGGAGAGCAGGGCATAATAAACAAATTTTTATCTCTGGGAGTGACAGCATCTGTGGCCATTACTGTAGGGAGTATCGTCGTGGTGATTGTTGTTGTTGTTGCAGTGGTTTGTTGCTGTAGACGGTCATCCTGTCGCAAAGCCCGGGATACACACACAGGCGTCACGACGACACCCACAACTGTCGTATCTAACGGCAACAGTGTGCCCTACCAACGTAAGAGAAATGTAAAAAGTTGAGAAATTTAATTTAAACCGGAGCTGTGCATTGTCTGTGATGATCTCTGCTGTTTAGTGCTTGTTATCCTGCCAGCTTTGAATGTTCCTTAAAAGTGATCTGTTGTTACCTGTCTTTTTGATATGCATAAATATTTTCTCAATAGCAAAGTGGTCTTTTCTATCAAGTTAAGCAAACTTAGGGTTCCACCATTTCTAATTAAGTAACAGTGTGAAAAGGACAATCTGTCATCATATAAGTGAGATACCCTTAAGGACGATGTTAAACTCCAATCAAACAGTGCTAATATTAAGTCTTTGTTTAGCTTAAGTAAATGAAGATTCTTGTTGTTTTTTGATTATCTCCCTTCATTTATGATCAATTACAGTTACCACTGTATCCTACCATTCCCCAATCAACCTTGTGGTTGCTTCCTACATTGTTTGCTAGATTGTTTTAAATATCGCGCTGAAAAATGTGCTGCTTTTGTTGATTTCATTGAAAATTTTCAAATTTCAATTCAAAATCTTTCACAATAATATTTTATACTTTTAGATTATAGTATTAACCACAGCATCATTTACTATTTTTCTTTTTTAATAACTGAGTTACTGAATTTCCATTCTAAGTTTATTTGAGAGTAAACTGTATATAAAATAGCTTTCTTTAAAAAAAAAAGAAGTAATTCATAATTTTTTTTCTACAACGTTTATTTACCCGGTATATTGAGACTTAGTTTTGAATGTTTTTCAAACTAATATAATGTTCCAATGATTAATGTTGATATTGTGTGGAATGAATACGGTATTTATTTTGTTGATTATTTGTTCAATTTATAACATTGCATTGTTTGTTTTGTTTTTAGCAGCACCGCCAGGGATTGGGCCAGGATTTCCACCGGCGTTCAATCACCATGGTTACTACCCCATGCAGCCTGTGTACCCAACCAATCCAAATGCAGTGTACCTTCCGTTCTCCCAGCGTGAGTCATACTGCCACCCCAACGCTTATTCATCACAACCCCCATCATATCACCGGTCGTACACGCCAACAAGTAGTAAATCGGGCAAGTCAAACACCAGCGTAACTTACAGTCAGGGCACAGATAAAGTCATGCTACCCGTGAACCTTTAGCATTGGGTAAAATTCACATTGTTATCTGTAAATATAAACCCAAAAGTTATATCTGTTTATATATAAATATATCTATTTACCAGTATAAATTATTACACATGACATTAACATTGTATGTAACAGAATTGTTTTCGAACAGATTTTACATTCGTTTGATTGGCTACTGATGGGCCAATCAAACGTGGGCATCGTTACACTTGTATGACATTGGGAAATGTCAAATCACTGATTTAACGTGCTATCTGATTGGTTTAAAGTTAAAACCTATTAACCAATGAACCACATTTTAGCATTTATATTAAACTGTTGAAATGTGACAGTGCTGAGCAAGTTGACACTAATTTTATACACCCTGTCTGATTGGTTGGGTAGTATATGAACCATCCAATCACATGCTTGCTTATATTTTAGTGAAATGTACTGAAACCATCTCATGAACTAATTTTTAAAAGCTTGTCTACTAATCTGGCTGAATCTTTTGCGGGATCTATCATTTATCTGATTTATTATATAGCCAGTATTTTTAATTGGATACTGACATTAAAATAAAGTTCTGCTTATATTTTATCTTTGGAATATGATAAAGATTATAGTCAACTTTTGAGAGCTTAATTGCCAAAACAACAATGAAAATAACCTATGGTACATTCAAGTATTGTGGTGTATCTGTGCATCCATAGAAAAGTTTTTTAAAAATATATGCTCAGTTGCACACATCATATCTAATAGTAAATCATCCAAACTATTTTCTTCTCACAACATAAAATGTGTTAAATGGCACTTTCCATACTTAAATTGAACCTTTGATTACGAAGAGAAGTTTTATACAACAGTTAGACAGATTTGGCTTGTGACACAGAATCTGGCATAAAACACTAATCAATCAGTCACATAGAATGAGGTGTCATCTTATTCCGAATATTTAAAAATCTCTGTTCTGAATTACAAAAAAAGTGTATGTGATTATGAGGAAATGTAGGTTTAATAGGTAAAGGGAGATAAATACATGATTTGTGTCTGGTAAGGGGGATACCCTGCTGTTAGAAATGTGGTTACTATAATCTGTTATTTAACAAGTATTTCTACCCACACTACTATCATACTTTTATTTTGTAATCACGTCATTCAGCAATTCATGGTATCAAAGTGTAAGAGTTTTAAGGTTTGACGGAATACTTTATTCTAAGTGTTGTGGCGTATTCAAGTCAAATCCCTTTGTGTGTGGATTGGAATTTATTATTACTATTTAATTGTTTTTAATTTGGCTATTTTTGAATCTGAGGTCAAATATCTGATAACAGCTATGTTGACCATTGAGAGATTACGGTCATAACATTTTTGTTTTAATTTATTTACACTTAATGACCTCCATTGGGTTTTTACTTGAAGTATTGTGGTCCTACTGGTCCTCCATAGAGACGTAAAGCTATGGATACTAAGTGTGTATAGTTGCTGCTAATATGTCAACTACTTCACAATCTACTTTTATAGTGAAATATCAAACCTAAGCTGATAATTACCTTCTTTCCACACTCTAAATATCGTCTATAGAGCCTTCCATACTTTCAGTTAAGCTATATCTACAGGGGTTTTTATAGACAAAAATTGTTCATGAACTCAATTTGATATTGCCTAAATGTATCAATACTCAATTTTACTAACTTTTCATTGTCAATTAAATACGGTCCAACAGGTTGGTGGATATGACACTGGATGAAGTGAGGAAATCTCTGGGTCATTTACTGTAAATTCTGAATTTTACAGCTCGCCAGTGGCCAAAACGAACCAAAACACAATTTTTTATAAAAAAAAACTGAATATCAAATTTAAGAAAAACTCAATTTCCCATTGAAAAAATGCCTATAAAAACCCCTGATCTAATTAATTCACACAAAATGAAATATGGTGGATGAAGTCTTACATACTTAGGATCAGGCTGTATACAAATTTTATGTTCTCATTTGATAGCTAAGCTTTAAATCTAGAATGACAAGAACATTTTCAAACAAAGAAGGGAATGTGGCCAGTGTGTTCTTCCATATTTGCTAAATACTAATTTACAGTTACAGTTAATGTTGTTTACAAATTAATCAGAATTCCTTATATTCTTGTTTGATATAAAAGTCTTAAATCCAAAATGACAGGCATCTCTACAAAACCACATAAAACCTGCCATAAGACCTATTGCATACTTCTCTTTTAATGGTTTACAGCAGCAGTCACTTGTTTACATTTGTTTCTGAGTACTAAGTTTGAATATAAAATGGTCATTAACTTTACACAACATAAAATGTGGTCATTGTGATCTTCCATAATTTCTTAATCTAGTTTTAGTCTTTAAAGATCAATCAAAATTCGTCCTATTTATTTTAATAACAATTTAAGTTTAGTTTTAATCTTTTCAATTGAATCAAAATTTTTTATATTCCTCTTAATATAAGAAGTTAGAACAAAAACACAGTTTCATTTTTGGTACTTATAAATGAATGAAACCGCTTAATCTGTCTCCAAGAAATTAATAAAAATGCTTCATCTTTCTCCAAATATAAATATTAAAATACAATTTCATTTTTGGAACTTGACAAATGAATACAAATATTTGGGTTTTTTTCCTGATTAAAATACTGGGATACAGGCTTCTTTGGGATCTTTTCAAATTAATAAGAAATTTTCATTTTTCTCCTAATAAGTGAATCAAGCTATAAATGAATCAAATACTTCACTTTCCTGCTTATAAAATGAATCAAAATACTTAATTTTTCTCCTAATAAATGAATCAAGCTATAAATGAATCAAATACTTCACTTTCCTACTTATAAAATGAATCAAAATACTTAATTTTTCTCCTAATACAAATCAAGTTTTATTTTCTGTGTTTACAAATGTATCAAAATAATGTCATACTTTCTGTGATAATTTAGCATTAGGTCCTTGGTAATAAGCCTGTTTAAGATGTCGTTTCTCCCCCACTGTGACCAGCCATTGTCACAGGTAATCAGTGCAGAGTAAACATGGTTTTATGGCGGATAGATTTCCCTGGGGTCTAATAAAACAGTAGTGAGTTTTAATGAAGCGTAAAATCTGCCAGCACCCGATCCAATATCCTATTGAATGTAAATCCTCTGCTACAATCCTTCATCTTATATTCTCGTCAGGGCCAGATGTAGTGTATATAGGACATGTTGAGAAATTTTTTTATATTACTGCTATCTTGATCTTTGGCATTGTTTAGGAAAGTTAATAAATTTCATAAACAATCCAATCGAGTTGTTTATCCAAACAGACTTTCACAGATTAATTAGAAAGAAAATTAATTTTAAATTTATGATAAAAATTAATTCAATTGTTAAATTCAACCTTATGATAATGATCTTCACCCTCTGGCTAAGGGCAGTTTGTATGAAGAGTAGCAATGCTGTTTTTTACTGAATAGCACTGGAGGAAAATTAAGTTTCTTACATTATGAAAACTTTCACATTTTGGTTGTGCTGGTGTCAGTTATTGTTGGAATAAGCCGCCGACATATAAGTGAACTACCCTTCTACACCAATCAATCAGTCAACGACTTAAATTGTTTCTACACCTTCAGCATGCTTGTTCCTCAGATGGATTCTATAGTAAACATTGTTTCAGTCAAAAACTTAAGAAAAAATAATTGGTCTTTCCTAAAAGTATATTTTAGATTTAAGAGTTTACCACTGAAGACCTCAAAAATATATTTCTAATATTCTAATATTAATTACACCATCATCAGGAACAAAAAAATTTCTGTGGTGCTCTTTTGTCTTTTTGTCCCCAAATAAAACGAGGTATACCTACCTACACTTATCTAATGTAAGAACATTTTGAGTAGTAAGCGTGTCTGGCCACTGATCCTCCTTTGATGTACCTCACACAGGTAACAATCTCCTGGTCAACCTCCGGTATATGGTGGAGTCACATGATAATTAAAGCTGACTAATAATCCTGAGGGTTGGGGTTTTATAGAATTGTTCCTGAATCCTGAAGTCAGGCAGAATGAAAAGTGGACATTCTGTGGTTATACCATTGGACATGTTTTAAAACCCAAATCAATCAGTCAATCAATCAATCAATCAATGATCTTCCTATAAGTGAAACACCCTTGGACATGTTTTTAAAAGCCCATCAATCAATCAATCAATCAACCATCAAGCAATGAATCAACCAACCAACCACCAATCAGTCAACCAACCCAACAATCAGTTAATCAACCCAACAATCAGTCAATCAATCCAAAAATCAATCAAACAATCCAACAATCAAACAGATAAGCAGATTTTGTACACAGCCGTAGTCCAAAGCAGATTCTATTGAAAGCTCTGACAGTCTCCTGTAATGATGGTATGGATTCTTCAATCCGGATTGTTCTATAGACACTGTGTCGCGGAATCCCCCATGTGTGATTCTAGTTTTTATCCCAGCCCCTTAAATTATTCAACAGGTCCTGACATTCTCAAGCTCATTATTGCTTTCTAAGAGACATTACAGACAGCATCTCTGTTGTAATACACACTGTAACAATGACAAATAGTGCTGCTGGTTACCCTTTGAGAAATAAGCCAGCCATGGGGTAGATGCTTCTGTCCATCGAACACCCCATGATGTCTGTATCCATCAATTCATCGACAAGACAGTTGAAGCCAGTTAATCTACAGGATTTGTTCTGCCTTTGATGACCAATGTCTTGTGGAACACCCTTATTTCAATGATATGAATGTCTTCTTTGGTGATTTACCTTCTGGCTGAGGGGAGAGTGTTTCCAGTAAAGACATACATTAATTTTATAAGATAGCAATGCGCTTGACATTTAACAGTTGTCTTAGTATGACAATAACTGTTGGTTACAGCGCCGTCATATAAGTCACATTTTTTAAGGCCATCAGTGTTTTAACCGTTCTTTGAAGATTTATATTTGATTTCTTTTGTGAAATCACTTGTCTGTTAAAAAAAATATTAAAATCAATGAAAGTTAACACACATTTAGGTTTCCATTTTTGATACCAAAGGTCTTAGGTGTTTCAAAAGTTCTTAGCAGATTTTTTTTTATTTCTATTTTGGCTAAGGGCAGTTTGTTTCAACCATTGTCATACTTTACTATATTCTGGTGGAACTTTGATTTTCAAACAGAAGTTTTTGATTTATCTCAAATACATATAGCTAAACTGGAAGTATTGAAGGCTCTATAGACCATATTTAGAATGTGTAATCGAATATAATTTGACTCTCTGCAAGGATACAATGTACAATACCAAATACACCCCCACCTTTCTCATATTTATACTGCAGATATTTATGTTTAGCCTCAAATGATGAACTGTTTTTGACAAAAATCAAACAAACCACTTAGCTGATGTTTCAAAAGGTGCAAAATGTGTAATTTTTTGTATGAAAACTGATGCTGAATTGAAAACGTTGTTTAATCCAAACCAAATATTAGGTAATCCAGGGTCCTTCACATAGGGTTTTGAGTTTTGACATTACAACTGCAAAGCGACATTCCATTGCGAAAGTACGAGTTCTCACATTTTTGCCAGTAGATGATGAATCATTAATGGGCAATTTATACAATTTTGAAAGCTATGAAATAACAGTCAGTAAAATTAAGGTTTTATTCAGCAAAAGTGTGAATTTTTGTTACTACATTTGTGTTAGCAAAAGTCTGCAAAGATAAAGTATTGCTAGCGTGCCCACTATTTCCATAGAACTGACAAATCTCAAGGGGACATCACTCTGTTGTTGTAATGTCTTTGCTGAAAACTCGTGTCAGGTAATATTCTATAATCCACTTGCCAATGTCGTTATGTTTTAACTATTGAATATTTGCTGTTGACCATCCTTCATATATATAAAGGAAGTCGCTTTCTTGGTATACAGGGTAAAATGTTGAACCAAATTTGCTGGGTTTTCAGAACCGTTTGTTGTTGTTGTTTAGCTTATTGTTATTATCAATTTTTGTCTTTTTAATGTTTTGTACTTAGCTTTGCTTATTGGGTGGACAATCCAATAGATTGACTTATTACTTTTTTTATTTTTTTTTTATTTGAAATACGTTTTTTAATAAGTGTATTTTATAGTATCTTGTTAAATAAATCAAAAATGTTCCTTGTTATTAACCTAATGGTTCTTTGGTCTGTTTTGTGACTTTAAATAACTTTTTATCCCCAATTGTAAAACTGAGCAAACTCAATCAAAATTTTGTTATAATTGCGTGACGTGAAATATTTACTGTCTCTTAGACTTTTATAACAACAATATTGTGGATTAATGTTTTTGTGCAGTAATTGCAGGTGTAAATTTTTGACATACCAAAATAATGTAATAAATTAAGGAAGAAAAATGTGTTACTCTTACTGGGATAACCCCAAACTTATTGGCGATTTCTAGTCTGAGTTAACTAAATGCTGATAAATTTCAGTTAAAAAAAACAATATCTGCAAATAAAATTCTTGATTTGTTGCGTACATTACCATTTTACATTGGCAGTACTTACAAACTATGGAAAACTTCATAAAAATCAATTATTATAGTGGATATGTCACTATAATTTAAATTTAAACACATTGTCTGTATGTCTGTTTAATGCTTTATATAAGGTGGTATTTTTTTATCTGCATAATACATGTACAGTATTGTTTGGTGTTCTGAAAGTGATCAGAGAATCCCCATACATGTTTCAGATAAGCCCTTTACATGTTTCAGATAATCCCTTTACATGTTTCAGATAATCCATTTACATGTTTCAGATAATCTCTTTACATGTTTCAGATAATCCCTAACATGTTTTGGTTAATCCCCCATATATGGTTCGATAGGATAATCTAAATACATAATTTGGATAATCCCTAAGTATGTTTTTGATTATCCCCATACATGTTTCAGATAATCCACATATATGTTTCAGATAATCCACATATATGTTACAGATTATCCCCATACATGTTATCCCCATACATGTTTCATATTATCCCATACATGTTACAGATTATCCCCATACATGTTTCAGATTATCCCCATGCATGTTTCAGATTATCCCCATACATGTTTCAGATTATCCCCATACATGTTTCAGATTAACCCCATACATATTATCCCATACATGTTACAGATTATCCCCGTGCATGTTTCAGGAACTGGTTACAAGATAATCTTACGCTAGGTCATTTAATGAGGTCACAATAAGCCATATATTATAATTAACTACATTAACTACAAACACTGTAGGAAATGGCTGTTGTAAAGTAATAATGACTACATATTGGGTGTTTTTATTGTGTTGTGATATACTTATATTTAAGGTGTCAATTATTGTGGAATCAGGGTATTTCAATATTTTTGTTATAATTTCTCCCACGGTCTCATTTCTGTTACTGTTTTGTTATGTCTTATATATAATGTGTTCATCTGTGGATATATATGTTACACTATTGGAACACTGGAGTTTTTGTGAATGAACTATCACATGAATCTATACAATGTAACGATATTCGTTCAGCGATATTTATCACCTAATATAACTATCATCACACAATCACATGCTTTGTTTGAACTCTGCAATCTCTGTCACGTGACCAGGCTTTAAACCAATCACATTTTATCACATAAATTCCCTCATTGTCACGTGATATGTTTTTTTATCCAATGGTATGTTTTGTGTGAATTTCAACCAAACTACAGAATCACATTGTACGACTAACATCAAATTTACAATTTTGTAATGTGGAATATTAAGTGTATATATTATCAGTTGTACAATAGACAATCACTTCATACCAATTAAAAACGTTAATTTGCGTTGGTCATTTTTTGTTTATAAATCTAAACTTCATGCTGATACATTTTAACAAGAAAACAAAAAAAGAGCTTAACTATTTTTTTGTGTTAGCTTTAAAGTCACAGCTTTAGATTCTATTCTTTGACTGAATGAAGCTTAGTGGTAAGTGAGTGTGCTTACTAATCCTACTTCGATCGTGTCAGTCTGTCGACCCTCAGATATAGGAGTGAGTCGCAAGATGTTGCTCCAGCAATCACGGAGTAGCTTTTACGAGGTTTCCACCCGATGTTCTACCGTAAATAGGCAAGGAACAACGTGAAGTGGACAACTACCTTTCCTCACGCACACATCGCGATCTCGCATACGCATATCGTAAACTGCTTTCCATGACGATTTGGTGAACAAAGATAAACGACGTTAAACAAATATACAGTCAAGCTGTTTTAGTTTTTTTTGTCGCACCTTTTTGGGGAGTAAATTTGCCGTCAACCACACACCCATTTATGTCATTCCCTGTAGCCTTGTTCAGGACCAGCACAGGGATCCGAGCATTCTTTGTAATAAAGCACAATGTGTCAGCTGATTTTCTGTAAACAATTTGTTGTTGTAGTTGTTTCTACTTCACTATTGTTAGTGTAATATTAATGTCGGTGGAAAATTTTACCCCCGACCTTGCACAGTATATGGACTTGTCCCTTTGGACAATAATTTTTGTGTCTTTTAGAAAGTGAAGATTAACAGTATTTTCGTTATTTTGGAATAACACTTTCTTAGTTAGA